>VXBU01000721.1:110142-132410 GCA_013400315.1 Bombycilla garrulus | reverse complement strand
GAATGAATGAGGCAATTCACTATTTCAGCTCTGGCTCTGCCGAGGCTTTTCCTTTAGAGGCAGGCGTGTGTAGGCTCCTGCCTGCGTATGTGCGTGGGCTCCTGCCTGCGTGTGCAGGTGGGCATGGAGGGGGCTTCGGGAGATGTTTGCCACGTCAGGGAATTCACGGCGGGGGGGGGCGGTGGGGCCCCCNGCCTCGTCTGCATAGCGCAGGGTTGTGTAACTTCCGATGCCCCACCGGATCTCCTTACCCGGCAGAGTGGGATGCTCGGGCTGCCCTCCCTGCCTGCCGCCGGGGAGGCTCCCCCTCATCCAAACGGGATGAGGAGGGCAGTCCCAACGTCCCCTGTGCCTTTCCTCCCCACCGCAGGGGTATCCCTGAACGACAGGCCGGCTACGGCAGGCAGAGGGACTGGCTGCAGGGGAAATGCCGTTGGCAGCCAGAAAGCCAAGAGCCGTCTTCTCAGGTCTCACAGATCTGTGCCCCTCAAACCAGGTGTTTGCTCTCTAAGTAGTAAAAGGGGTGTGGGGGGGGATAGTTCTACCCCGGTAGGGACCCATCTGCCTGCTGCTGTGGCTCCCTGTGTGCCAGGGCTGTGAGACCTCGGCTGAGACCCAGCAACTCATCTCACACAATGCTGGGTGATGGGGAGGGGAGATGAGGCTGGCAGGGTTCGTCATGTGTGGTGCCCAGAACCCTTTGGAGGTACCCAAGGGAGATGGGGCAGCTTTGTTCCTCTGGGAAGCAGAAAAGGGGATCTGCCTGACATTTTTATCTCTCTACCACTGCGTTGCCATGCCAGTACTACCATTTCCATGTCAGTACAGCTGTTTCTATGCTGGTACTGCCGTTGCCAGGCTACGCCAAGGGTGTTGGAAGAAGACCTCGGGTTGCTTTGAAGATGAGAAGACAGGAGATGAAACCAGGGTCATCCTGTGGCATCTGAATCCCACATTGCTGCCCCCCTGGAGACATGCTGGGCACAGACCATCTCAGAGGGTGCTGGGCAGTGACAGGCGTGATGTTGTTACTGCCTGTGGGAGTTGGTGTGATGGATGGAGGTCCCTAGGGCTGGGTCCTGGCAGGTCACTGGCTTTGTGATACTCACCTGGCGTTGCCTGAAGCGCCCCTGCTATTGCTCAGTGCTCACCTGGCATTGCTCTCTGCTCCCTGATATTGCCTGGTTCTCCCTGGTATTGCCTGGTGCTCCCTCAGCATTGCCCAGTGCTCCCCTGGCATGACAGCATGACCTGATAGCAGCCTGGTATGCCACTGGTGGTGTTGTAGCCACTGAATTTACAAAGTCATCAAATAAAGAACCTAGAATTATTTGCCAAGCCCTGTTGAATTCATGAAGATGGAGTCCTGCTGGGTTATAGCCTCCTCCTTAATTTGATTTCCTGCACCATCCTGGGATGCTGCTCTTGTAGCCTACTATGATCAACTGATGGGACTCCTGGATGCGAGTGTCGGGGACTTTCTGAGCTAAAAATGATGCTCCCTAGCAATCATCCTCCTGGGCTGGATGGTCTGGAGGGCACAAAGGTCACTCCCCATGCATGGAGCAGCCTGCAGGCTCCCACAGCTTCACGTGACAGCTGGGTTGGGATGTTTGTACCACAGTTATGCTGCAAAGATCTTTGCAAAGAGGGTAGCAGGGTTGCAGCCCTCCGGTGAATGAGGCAGAGTGGCCCAATTAAAGTATCAGCTTAAGTTGTGGCTCTGACTACTTCCCTTGTTCTTCATCCTGATGTCAGCTCCTAAAGCACTAGGTGGCCTCACAGAATAAATTTGGTACCTTTTGGCTTTGGGAATAGCTTCTTTGGTAAGGTCTCTTCTTCCTGGGGGAAGGGATTTGTCCCAGAGGATGATGAGCCTCTTTTTCTTTGCATCCCCTTTTCTTTCCTTTGAATTTTGTTGTGTGCCAGGTGGTTACATGAGAGCACAGCTGCGGGCTGGGGCTCAGAACAGATGCCATGTGGTGCGACCATTTCTCCACCCTCTGGGACCCACCCTGTGCAGGCAGCTGCTGGGAGTTATCCCATGCGTGGGAGATGTTGTCTGTCCTGCAGTGCTGATGGTCGGTCTCCAAGCCAGTGCCTGGCTGTGGGGCTGGAGCCAGGGCAGGNAGCGAGGGGGAGCACTGCCAGAGCATCCCACCTAGCCTCCACCTTCCCTCCACCCCTCTCCCAGCCCCCATCCCTCCACCCCCATGCTCCAGCCTAAATAATTCCTCCTCTGCCTGGCGGTGTACAGACTGCTCCCCTGTCCTTCCCTTAGTCATCACTCAGCCAAGCGAGACAGATATAGTTTTGTGCGGCTCCTCGCGGATCAGTCACTCCAGCCCCCAGATCATTTTCCTGCTGGGTCACGGGGTTCTCCGTACCGAACCTTAACAAAGGGTGCCTCTTCCCTTTATTACTCCCATCCTTGCTGCCAGAGCCCCATGCCCCACTCCTGGGGAGTTAATGGCCCCATTGATGCTGCGTGGGTTGGCAGATACCCCAGACGGAACTCCGTGTCCCCGGTCGTCTGAGGGCTGGGTGCCTCTGCCTGTGCCAAGCACAGTGCTCATTTTCTGGAGTGGCTCAGATCCAAATCCCTGCTTTCCAGGTACTCTGGCCGACTTCCTCTTTGCCTGGCCAGCAGGGTATATCTTGGCCCCATTGTGCTCCCACATGAGATGCTTTCTTATCAGGTCCCATGGCTTGAGGGTAAGCTGAGAGGACTATGTATGCTCTCTCATGGGTCTGAAATGAAGAGGGGACACTGGGGTGCACAGCACACACAGGGGATGAGGAGGAATGCTGGGGCACACAGGGACACGCATGGCACTGGCCACTGTGCTATCCAGACGGGCCATCAGCTGCAATGTCAGCTGCAGCTCTGTGGGAAGGCAGGTCCTGCCCTTCGCTGTACCCCAAATAATTTCCCTCTCTGCTTCATTTGGCAGCCAATAGCTCCTGCCACACCGGCCCTAGTGCTTGGTAGCAGCTGCTTAGGGGACTACGGGGTGCAGAGAGGAACATGGGAGCGCAGGGCCAGGGCCAGCTCCCAGTCCCACTGCAATGCCAGGGCAGTAGGATCAGGGAGATGAGGAGGCAGGCAACCAGCGCTATTAGTGCACTGCTCCTGCATGGCCTTTCTCCGAGGCAGGAGAGGACCTGGACACCCTGCCTGAGTGCTGTGTGGGTTGCCAGGATGAGTCACAGAGAAGCTACTGCAGGAACAAGATGCTTGCCGTGCCCGGCACTGCGCTGTGCCCCCCCTCATGCCAGGGCCTCCTCTGCACCCTTTGCACCACGCAGACACCCCGCGTCCCCCCGCGCAGCCGTGCTGTGAAGGGGAGAGTGGGAGAGAGTGTGCTGGGAACAGGAGGGAGTGTCTGGCAGCCCTGCACTCTGCCAGGGCCACCAAGCCAGCAGTGTGGGGGTGGTGGGAGCTGGTGGCACAGTGTGCAGCTGGGAAACTGTGCATAGGCCCTGCGTGGGCTCCTGTGGGTGGCACAGGCCATGTGCATTTCCCGGGAGAGGAGCACACCCTGCCCATGCTGGGGTTGTGTCCTGTTGGGGCAGGTCATCCAACAGCTGGCAGTGGGCTGGGTACATGCTGGGGAGGGGATGTCATTTCCCCACTCAGGTCCCACATGGCTCCCTCCAGACTGGCCTGTGGATCTGAGCAGCATGTGACTGGTCCCAGTAGGTGCTGGTGGGCATTGCTGTCCTCACCCGTGCCCCCACACCTAGCGCTAGGCTTCATTTCGCTTGGACAAGCTTCCCAGCCAGGTTGTAGTGCCGGGTGTGGTCAGACCCTGCGGCTGTTTGGGGGTGCAGTGGCTCTGTACAGAGGAAGTGGTGCCCAGCCCTCCTGCCAGGGGACAGGGAGAGGGGGGGCTCCGCCTGCCCGTGCAGCTCATGGGGAAGCGGTGCTAGACTCCAGGGAGGCCTGCAGTCAATCCCTTTTCTCCAATGCCCACGGTCTCCCACCTCCAGAGGGCTGCGGAGAGCGGAGAACACTCCGGCAGGAGCCTGGCTCTGCCCGGGCAGCGGGTGTGGTCCTCCATTCGCCAGCCACGGGCACATAACCAGGGCGGAGGAAGGTGCTAGGGGGCAGAGGAAGGAGGCAGAGCTGTGTTTGGCGCAGGAGGGGAAGGGGGTCAACAAAGCAGCCTACAAAATGATTTTGGGGTATTGAGAAGAGTCCCTGCCTTCCCCCTCCCTCCACCCCTGCATCCCTGCTCCCTGCATGCTCTCTGCGGGTTCCCAAGTGGCACCGCCGGCTCCCGGCGTGGAGCAGGGGCGACACCCCGTGGTCACCACTCTCTTGCTGGGGACACGCACACTTCTTACGGCCCCTTGTACCCCTCCGCAGCCTACTCACCTCCAGTCCTCCCTCCGCTGTCCCCAGAGAGCCCCGGTGTCCCTGCGGACCCTGATTCGGGGTGGGGGGATAACTTCTGATAATCCGATCTCCTTATCCCAGTTCTGTGCTCCCAAATCTTCTCAGCTTCCCACCTCCTTTTCCTGCTTGCATCTGCAGTAATGTTGATAAATGGGAACATCATTTATCTGTGTTGTGCATGGTCACTCCTGCTCTGGCCTGGGAAAGGAAGGATGTTTGGGGCCACCAGGGTGTCACTGCCTCCACAGGCTGTGGCTCCGCTGTCACTCTCACAGCCACATGCTGCCCAGAGAATCCTCTTTTCTTGTGGTCTCTGGCTGGTCCAGTGGTGGGAAGGGTCTCTGACGTCTTGCCCCAGTCACAGCAGTGCCAGGACTCATAGTGACACTGTCCAGTGAGTCCCTCTGGTCATCTTTCTCCCCTCTGTGTCACAGTATGGAATGAGGCACTACTATCCCCCATCTCCTGGGGCTCCCAAGGGGCAGCACCCCACCACCTGTGGGCTGCTCCAAGCCAGGCAGGATCTGCCAGTCCCCTCCCAGACAGCAGGACAAGCGGGGTAAAGTGTGGACAATACTTTGACCACTGCCTGCTGTGCAACACGGGAGCCAGAGTTTCCCCCCAGACCCTGGGGCTCAGTTCCTGGCTCCAGGCAGGGTGATGCTGGACTGGAGCCCTGGGGCTGGGAACTCCCAGTGGGGAGCACAGCACTCACTGCACGGTGAATGACAGATACGGGACAACATACATGTGAGCTGCACATTGTCACTTCAGCGGGGCTTGGGAGGCTTGGGCTGGACAGCTGATTCTTGCCCCAGCCTTAAATCCCACATGAGCATCCTGATTTCTTTGGTTTGGGGCCTCTGGGATCACCATGAGGACGTTTGCACTGCTGTCAAGGGACAGGTTTACAACAGCACTCAGTGTCCACCAGCATTCAGAGAGATCTGAGAAGTTTGCACCAGCATGAGGTGTGCAGATGGCACAAGTGTCCAGAGAGAGCTTTGTGCCAGATTTTGGGTGTTTGGGAGGTTTGGCACCAAATGCAGCAGAAGGTGTCCTCCATCATTTGGAGACAGGCTTGCCCAGCATTAGTGAGGGCGGTCTGTAGGCAACAGAGGCTTTCCTGGGACAGTGTCTCAGAGGTCAGCAGCAGGTGATGTCAAAGAGGAGCCACAGCAACACCTTCCCATTCCCCCACCACATCCTCCTGCTTCTGCCCAGACCTCGATGCTGTGTCTGGGGCACGCTCTGCTGTGTGATGGTCACTCACTAGTAACCTGTAGATGTGACAGTGCTGTGAAGCTGGTGCTGCAGTGGTGACAGCACAATCCTGCAGGACACAGGCCACCACGGCCACCTGGGGCCCTTGTTATCCAGCTTCCCGGCGACACCAACCAGCTGTGTGTCCTGGCAGGGGTGCCAGGAGTGACAGGGTAGGCTGAGGCTGGCGCTGGGAGAGCTGTTGTGTCTTGTTCCCCAGGTGAAGAGCTGGGTGTAAAGGGGTGTTGGATTAGGACCTGTGAGGTTCTGCCCTCTCAGTCTGAATCCGGTAGGGTTTGGGGGCATGGCTTTGGGGTGCTGGCAGTGGGTGCCCCCCTCCCAGGATTCTCAAGCCTGTGCTCCGTGCCTGCTTGCTCTTCCTCTCCAGCAGACGGAGCAATAACACAGTGATTTAACACCACCTCGCCAAGCGAGGGCTTCCCCGGGCTTCCCTCCACCGGCAGAGCCCGCCTCATCACCAATCCATGACATCCCATCATCAGGCACAAAACCACCGTCAGCTCCCCCCTCCTGCAGATGTCCATCCTCTTCCCCAAGGTGATGAGTGCCTCTCCCAGGTGACACAGCTAATTTTAAGCCTTATCTGGCTCTCAGAGCCTGAAATGCTTGCCGGTTTTCTCCGTGGGTGAGCTGGACACTCCTGCTGTGGTTTGTATGCAGTGGAATCCCACTGTGACCATGGGAGTGAGCTCGAATGTCCAAGTCAAGCTTTTAGCAGCAAGCTCTGTGGCTTGCAGGCTGACAAAATGCTGCCAGGGCAGCACCCCCCCTGCAATAGCTGCAGCTTTTCCTGGGAGCTCTGTGGAGGTGATCAGCTGGAGCATCCCAGCCACGGGGACCACTCTCCTGGGGAACCTTGGTGTCTCTGTGGGGTTATTTCACTGCAGGCAGCCTGCTCCCAGCATCCAGCTGTCTGCAGTGCTCAGTGCTCTGTTCTCATCCATCCAGGGCCTCTGAGGGCGGGGAGTGCACTCATCCCAGTGAAGGAGTGTCCCTCTCACTGCAGTGTTTGGGGTGGTTCCACCATCAGCCAGGCACTCTCCTTCCTTACTCTCTGCTTTCCTGGGGAGACATGCAGCACCCCGAGTCCTGGATCCTGTGTGCACCTGCTGGCTGCCCCTGTCACTGCTGTGGGACACTGGGGACAGGAGGCCAAGCTTGCTTGATGGGACAGTGACCTGAGTCTGAGGGGGGATTTTAAACAATAGGAAACTGTGGGACCCCAGAAATGCCTGCAGAGGAGCCAGAAGCCCTGTAAGCACACCAGACAGAGGCTAGCTGGACACAGCTGTTTAATGAATGTATCTCAGTACAGATAGGGAGTTGCAACCCACGCACCCACGGCCGCCTCCTCGCCATGGCTCTGGCCACATCTCGGACCTGGCATCCGAAATATCCCCATTGGCGCTCTGGCCACATCTCGGACCTGGCATCCAAAATATCCCCATTGGCCTGGAATGCCAGGGTGATGGAGGAAGATGTCGTGGCACTGGTGCGCCTCCTGGTCTTGCAGTGGGGGAGACCCTGGAGAGGGGAACTGTGCCCTGGCTGGGGGAAGGGGGCTGGCGGGATGATGCCCACGGGGTATCGGGGATGGAGATGAGAGAGTGACCAGGTGGCTGCAAGCGCATCCCTGGTCTGTGTACGCCCCCAGGCCTCCTGGCTGAGCCACAGCACAGAGGGCAGGGAGAGGCTGAGGGCACTGTGGGAAAGGGGTTAGAGGAGCAGGAGCAGCTGCTGGGGCTGCCATGGGACCTGGGCATCCCAACCCCTGGCATGTTTGGAGCAAGGTTTCCGGGCTTCCTGCTCCTTCATCAGCGGGCTGAGTGCATCCATCTGCCTAAGGGCTGCCAACGAGCCCAGTGAATGCCTCACCCCTGCAGCTGACACCTGGGGGGCCTCTGGGCTCGGCCTCCTCCTCCTTACCACAAGCACTAATGCTCCCAGCGAGGCAAGGCTGCCCACTCGACGTGGTGGGTAGACAGCAAGACTGAACAGGGTTGGTGTGGGACTGGAATGGCAAGCAAATAAAGAGCATCCCTTGGAACCAGGGGTTCATCCAGGAGGGGATGAGCGATGCAGGGGAGTGCTGCCGGCAAGATCAGACGCATAGAGGGGTTCCTGTGCATCTGACTGCCTTCCCGTCTCTCTGATGCTTTCTGTTACCAGTGCTCCTTCCTACACCATCGCTGTTGGCATTAAGTAGTTGGTTGCCAGCAGGGAAGGGTTTAGCCATGACAGGGAACGGTCTCCCAGACACCACCACGAGCTGTGCATGCAAGAATGGACCTACTGTGCTCCAACCCTGGGAGAAGGGCAGGGATGTGAAAGACCCCACAGGGAGTCAGCCACATCCCCTGAGGATCACCGTGCTGAGGAGCTGAGACACTGCTTGCTGCAGACCTGTGGGTGTTGCCTGTGGCACGCAGCGGCTCAGCCCCACGGGGCTGTGGGAGGCTGGGGGCACACGGGTTCCGCTGTCACCCCACAAGCACCCAGGGCAGACCCTGCTCTGTCTGCAGGTCCCTGGGTGCTCTGGGGACACGGATCATGGGGGCAGCCTGTTCCCTGCCCCTTGTGCCCCATGGTGACCCTACCCCATCATGGTCCCTGCAGGGCACAGGGGACAGTGGGGACACGCCCTGCCCCGCCCTGCTTCCCCCCACCAATCAGAGACCAGAGATCCACTCCCGCTGCCTCAGCCAATCAGAGCCTGGCGCCCATCCTCTTCACAGCCAATCCAAGGGGGAGGCGGGGCAGAGGGCAGCATGGCTGCTTCCCCGCCAGCCAATGGGCGCCCGGCTGTGCCCGCGGGGGAGGGCGGGGCAGGTCCCCATGGCGGGCGTGGCGCCGTGCCCTCGAGGCCGGGTCTAGGCGAGGGGCTGCAGGTGCAGGGCTGCGCTGTTGGGGCGCGCGGCCAGGATGTAGGCGACGTTCTCCTGCAGGAATCCGAGCCAGTCGACGCTCCTGCAGGCAGATGTGGGCTCAGTGGACACCCTGGCAGCACTGCTTCCCCCAGGATGTCCCCCCAAAATGGGGGTGTCCACCACGCCCCTAACCATCCCTGCCTCACCTGGTCTCCTCCTGCTTTGTGCCTGGCAGGATCTTCTCTGGGCTCTTGCTGTTCCTGCTGCTGGCGGGGCTGCCCTCTGATATGGGCCCCACATGGCTGATGCTGCGCAGGAAGGAGGACGCTCTTCATCCCCGCTCCTCTCACCCCAAGTGGTGGTGGTGGGGGAAAGAGCGTGGACTGAGGGGCCATGGAGAGGGAAGTGGCAGGAAGCAGGGGCAGCCATTTGTGTGCTGAGCCCCTTTGGTAGGTGTTGGGACTGTGCTGGGAGTCCGGGCTGGGATATCACCCCTACAGCAGGTGGGCATTCCCTTACCTGACATTGCAGGACAGCATCTCCTTCTGGTGCTTGCGGAACCAGGTGTGCCGGGCCTGGCGGCACTCACCCTCCCCGATGAGGCCATCGTTGTCCTGGTCCAGGGCCAGGAAGGCTGCCCGTGCCCGCTCCCGCTCCTTGGGTGTCAGCAGACGCAGAAGGGCATTCTAGGGGGTCAGAGGAGTGAAGGTGGAACACTCATCCCACGGGAACCTCCCTCCTTACACTCCCAAAGCTGTAGGAGTCTCCACCCTGAGGGCCATGGCCAGGGGTGCTGGCCTGGGAGTCAGCCCCAGGTGCCACAGCCATGGGTGCCAGCTGTCGGAGCCAGCTTAGGGTGCCATGACCATGGGCGCTGTGACCATGTGTGACAGCCGTGGGAGCAAGCCCTGGAAGCCACAGCCATACCTGCGGCCGTATTTTCTGCAGCAGCTGGATGGACTCGTGGGAGAGGAAGTCTTGCCACTCGATGTGCCCCTTCTTGTCGGGGTCCAGGGCGTTGAACTGCAGGGCTGCCTGCTCCTCCTGTGCCTCGGGCATGGTCCGCTCGAACTGCTGCTTGTGCACTTGGTGTTTGTAGTGCAGGAAGTCATCCAGGGTCAGGCAGCTCTCTGCAGGGGACAGATTGGCCGTGCTGTGCCCAGGAAGGAGGGGGGACTCACCTCCCAGCTGCTTCCCGCAGCCATCTGGGACCCGCCGCATGGAGGGTACACACCTGGAATGATCTTGCAGTTCTTCAGGGTCTCCATCAGGCTGTACATCTCTTCCTCTGTCAGCAACAGATTGAGGTTGTCCTGGGATGGGGGGCAGAGAGGAGCCGTGAGGCAGAGACACGGGGTGGAGGGAGCACACACCTCTGTATGGCAGCACCGGGATCCTCTGAAGGTGAGTGGGGGTGGGACACCCAGAGAGATGTCGTGGTATGTCACCCAAGGGTGCTGCAGTGGGATGGCTCCACGCCCCCAGGTTTTGGCCATTCCAGCTCTGCTACAGCATCTCATGTGCCACGGTGTCACCCACCACCAAGGTCCTGGGGAGCTGGCTGCAGGGGTGGGGAGGTGGCAAAGGGCCACTGTCCCCTGTGTCTGGTGACCCCATCAGGCCCACGTGGGTGGTGGGAACTGGAGAGCAGCATGTCCCCCATTGCCCCAGGCCGCGCTGTGAGCCTGCTCGTGTCCATGTGGGACACAGTTCCCTGGGGAGCACCCAGCACCCAGAGCAGCCTGGTGTCCCCCCTCCAGGCACTCACGCAGTAGTAGCAGCTCCAGCCGGTCTCGGTGTGCGCCGTCTCTGTCACCTCCACGGCACTGTCCTTCTGCAGGTACCCCATGCGGCGCAGGCAGCCGTCGTGGTACACCCGGTGGCAGATGCGGCAGGGGAAGAGGCTCTCGGCTGTCCACACCTCGCAGATCTCACACATCTCGTCGTTCAGGATCTGCGGAGGGACGGGCAGATGCTCAGCAGAGCGGTGTGGGCAGGGGCTTTGGCTTCTCGACCTGGGCGGTGCTTTGCGGGGGCGGGGCGGATGCTGATGGGCAGAGAGGACGGGAAGATGGGAATGTGTGGGGCTGGCACAGGGAACAGGTCGTTGTAAGGGACGTGGCTGGTCACGTTAGAGGAGGGTGGGTGTGTTTGTGGGGATGAATGGTGGGTGCATGGGTCTGGCTATAGGGTCGGCGGGGCTGTGGAGTAGGTTCTCTGCAGCGTGGTACATGTGGGTGGCTGGACTGTAGGCTGGTCTTTAGGGTTGTCAGTGTTGATGGATTATCTGTAGGGTTTTCCACACATTTCCATTTCCAAAGAGATACTAACCTGGGTATATTGTCTGGCTACCCTGGGTAATTTAGGCTCAGGGTGTGGCTGGACACTGGAGCAGGCTCCCCAAGGCAGTGGTCACAGCACCGAGCCTGGATAATACTCTCAGGCACATGGTGTGATTCTTGGGGTGTACTGTGCATGGCCAGGAGTTGGACTTCAGTGATCCTTGTGGGTCCCTTCCACCTCAGGATATTCTATGTCTTTACAGTGCTATATAAGGCTGTAGGTAGGCTGGGGTTTAGGCTGGGGTTTAGGCTGGTTGGGTGGGTGTGGATGGGTGGGTTTTATGATTGAGGGCATGGGTGGAGAAGCTCTGAATTGTCGATGGGCAGGATTTAGGGGCTGCAGGTATGGAGGGATGGCTTGAGTTGCAGGCTGGTTGACTGTCATGTAGGTAAAACTGTCCTCTCTTCCCCAGACCTAGAGCTGCCTGTGCCCAGCAGTGACTTCTCCTTTTCAGGGTTCATATCTGAACAGCTGCAGCCCTCTCCCAGTGTGGCACCTCCACCTGCCCAGCCTGGCCCCTGGCACCCTACCCCACTGAGCCACCTCCGCAGGGCTTTGCGACACTGTCACCGCCTGGCAGACACTCAGGTGCTTGCACAGCCCAGTGCACGTCCAGCCCTGTCCCCATCCCTCCCGCACTGTCTCTGCGGCTCCACCAGCTCACCTGCTCCCTCTGCTCCAGGCTGATGTCCGGAGGTTCATCATCGCGCAGCTCCCTCTTGGGCCGGATGAAGGCTGGTGGCGTGAACCTGTTGGCCCGGTCAAACTCCTCTGGCTCCACGCCCCGGCCATCCCGCAGCCGCTCCCAGGCTGCCTTGCTGGCACTGCTCTCCTCCGGCTGGGAAGGTCCTGCCAGCGCCTCCTCCTCTCCCTCCTGCACCTCTTGCTCCAGCGTCCCCTGCCGTGCGGTCCCCGCCTCCGCCCGACGCCGCGTCGATGGCTGCTCCCGCAGCCCGTCCTTGAAGGCTGACACGGCCAAGCTGACCTTCTGCACCCTCTCCACCGTCTGCCTCCTGGACATCAGCACCCCCATGGCTCTGCGGTGGGAAGGAAGGTGCTGTGTCCCTGACCCCCAAAAAGGGTGTCCCGGGGTTTTTCCCCCAGCTGCCCGAGGAGCAGCTCAGGGCAGGGAGAAACAGGGTCCTTGTGACAAACTGACACTGGGGTCCTGATGGTGCCGTGGGGATTCCTGGCCATGGAGGGTCTGAGTGGGTTCGGGGGCAGTGGGGACAGAAGGCAGGGAGAAGGTTTGGGGGTGCCTCCCCATGCTTGCTCTGTAGACTCCAGCTTAACAAGAAACACATCCAGGCCTTTCCCATGCCAGATCAGTAAAACCCAGAGGAACCAGGAGCAGCGGTAACCCTTCTCCTTGCGTGCATCTCCTTTCTGCCTTGAAGACAGTGTCTCTGGCAGTAAAGGGTGAAAGATGTCCTCCCTGCAGCTCTGCCCAGCACTAGGTCATAGCAGGTCTGGTGCTGACCCCTCACCTTCCCTGAATTCCTCTTCACTCAGCTGCCTTTCTTGTCCTCATATGCTTTGTGTGCGCTGCTGCTGGGATCACTGGGCATTCTGCATCCCACAGGAGCCATGTGGGGAGGCTGGGCCAGCCGTAGGAGGACTGTGAGGGTGCAAGAGGGAAGGGGAGCAATGTATGGGACAGGGGCACATGGGTCCCAAGAAGGATGTTTGGCTTCAGTATCAAGGGAAGATCGCCTTAGGATAAAGTGGGGAGGCCAACAGCAGCAGCAGTAACAAGTTGGACTCTGTCCCACTGTGTGTGAGCTGAAGCTGAGGAGAAGCAGAATTTGGCCTCCAGCATCGTGGGGTACATCACCACCCCACATGGGTCCTAGGGCTTCCCTTGTGCCATGTTGGGGTTGCATTATGGAAGATGCTGCTCTGGAGAGTGATGGAATCAACATGTCTGGAAGTGTTTAAAAACCATATACACATGGTACTTAGGGATGTGGCTTAGTGGTGGCCTTGGCAGTGTTGGGTTAATGGTTAGAGTCAATGATCTTAAGAGGTCTTTTCCAGCCTTAATTATTCTCTAATTCTATGCTGCAGCACTTCCAGCTGGTGCCCAGGGACCAGCAGGCAAAGCAGGGAGATTGGACCAGCAATCTCCCGCCCCGCCAGCCCCAGCAGGGCAGTCCCCAGGTAGCGGGATAATTAGCAGCGCGCGTGCACACCGCCGGGGTCTCGCTGCCTGCGGGAGGACTCGACACCGCGGGCACTGCTGTGGCAGGGAGCCTGGTCAGGGTAATTACAGGTACCCCGCAGCAGCAGGGCCGAGCGGAGCGGAGCAGAGCATGCTGGCAGGCGGCAAACACCACTGCGTGCACACGCATGTGATTTCCCAGCCTCTCCCCACCACCGCGGGACCATCTGCCTGCAGATTCCCACGCGCTGAGCCGGCTATGCAACACGTGTGGGCCCCGTCCTGTGCGTGGGGGTCCCAGCAGCGTGCGCGTGTGTGGGCCGGGGTATTTGCACCTGTTGGCCGCAGCGCCTGGCTCGGAGCTGGTGCCCGGCATTCTCCAGCTGGCGGGGCTGTGCAAAGGTGGGAGCGGGGCAGAGCTGGAGGCACGTGTTCAAGCCACAGCAGCAGCATCTCTGCGGCTGTGCCAGTGGGAAGGAAAACACCTGGGTGTTTCTACCTCCTCGCCGTGCCACCACCCTCTGCCTGGCTGGCTCAGGATCACGTCTGCCGTGGTCAGGATCAGCTCTGCTGCTGGGCAGCATTGCAGCTCTGCCTGCGAGCGAGAGAGTCGGACAAGTCACAGGGAAATCCCCCCAAGATCTGCCTGTGTAGGTCCCTGCACCACTGAGTGTTGGCCAGATCCAGGCCCACTCCTGCCCAAGGTTTGGGTGGAAGTGGGGTGGAGAGGGTCCAGAGGGGCCAGGCTCACAGAGAAGAGTGAAAAGAAGTGTGTGGCCCCCAGCAGGCCAGTCTCCCTGCTACACACACTGGTGTTCCTCATCCCAGCATGCGGCAGCTTCTCCCCACGGTGCTCCTGAGCTCTGGATGCCCCAACCCCAGCCACCCTGTGGTGCAGTGGGGCAGCCCGAGCAATAGAAGGGTGGCTGGTGTGTGGACCTGCTGTATTCCGTCCAAATCTGGTTTTTCTGTGTGTTCATGTCATAGTCACCCACCTGCACTGCGCTGCTGCTGCAAGATCCCAGCCCACCTCCCTGTTTCCCGTCCTCTTCCAAGTCTGAGTGCCTTCTGCCACTGTCTACTGTGTGCCTGGAGCCTGGACAGTGTCACTTTTGTCATGACTTGTGTCTATTCTCAGCTCTGCTGGCCTCCCTGCCCCTACTGGTGCTGTACAGCTGGACCCTGCCGGCACATCCAGGGCTTCACCCTGAACTCCATCTCTGGACTCCACTGTCTTTCCCAGGCCCCGTTGCTCCCCAGACACGCATTGCTCTGCGCTCTCCAGACCCCTTCTCGTCCATGTCCCATGCCCTGCCTGACCTGGCTTTGTGGGGTGGGACTTCACCCTCACATAGAACCTGGGGTTCTGCTAGACTTCCCGAGTCCCTCTTCTGGGGAGGGAGGTCCAGGGGCAGTGTTTCCTCTTAGTAGCCCAGACACCCGAGCAGCCCCTGTGCCCTGACACGTCCTTGGGGCGAGGTGTCTCCAGTGCTATTTGTGTCCACTCCCCTAGGCAAACAGAGCCACCACCTGTCTCATCGTGACCTAAGAGGTGCGGGGGCCTCGACCTTGCTGTCAGGCTGCACCGTGGGGCTATTTTTAGATCGCCCCCACAGAGGAGCTAAATCTGGGCACAGGCAGGAGCTGCCTGCAAACACCCGGCTCCACCGAGCCCCGCCAGCACCGGGGGCTGTCACAGTGGGTGGTGGGAAACTTCTCAACCCTTCCCTTCCCGCCCCCTGCACCCCTGCCCTGATCCTTGGGCAACACCCGTTCCCCTCACTCGTCTCTTTTGGATTTGCTCCTTGCTGCTTCGTTCCTGCAGCAAAACACTGTGCCAGAAAGCATTTCATCCTCTTAGTACCCATGGACACATCTTTCCCGGCTTCACACTCCTCTCTACGTGGGGGTAACTGAGGCATGGAAGCAAGGCTGGTGCAGCTGGAGTGAGGATTAAGCCTGTGTTAGATGGGAATGGGGGGAGAGCTGGTGGCTAGCAGGGAGGCACCCCAGGAGAAGGAAAAAGGGCAGAGCATCCGGATGCAAACAGAGCCAGTGGTCCCTGCATGGCTGCGAAACCTCTCACCCGTGGCAGAGCACACGTGGCTTGTGCTGGGGTGAGGGGGTGCCAGGTCAGTGGTGGGTGCAGGGTGGGGGGTGACACACAGGTGGGCGTAGCACGGTGCAGCTGGGGCGGTGTGATGGCTGGGAGCATAGGACGGATGCGTCGGGGAGCAGAGCAGTGCCAGGGGTGTATTTGTTAGGACTGGATGCGTTACGGGATGGGTGAGGTGCGAGGGGTGGACGTGGTTTGGGGTGGACGTGCTACGGCGTGGCTGGCAGTGCAGGGCAGGTGTTACAGCCCACGGAGGGTGTTGCAGAGGCTGTGGGCACGGGGTGGGTGGTGGCTTTGGGTGCAGGCATGGTGCAGCAGCTGTGGGAGCGGGGTGGTGCCTGTGGCAGCTGGGGGTGCGGGATGGGTGCTTCTCGGGAGCTGTGGGTGCAGGGTGAGCTGTTGTGGTGTGCGGTGGTGGCCTGGGGACATGGGCGTGTGGAGCCACAGGGTCTGTAGGACTGACTGTTACCTGCCCCACAGTGTGTCCTCGGTGAAAGGCCCTGCCAGCACGTGAAGGGTCAGTAGGTGCTTGGGCTGGTGCATCCTTGAGCAGGCTCCACAGCACCCACTCTCAAGGAGATGCTTCAGGGGTGTGCAGAGAGCAGACCCCCCTCATGTGCCAGGAGCAGGCTCCCTGATTAGGGGGAAGGATGTGCCTGGTCCCCACAGGCTGCCAGGGGCCCAGGCCTCCTCCCTGCCCTCACCAGGCTGCTGGGTCTTTTGCTGTGCCTTACTTGGGGCAGCGTTAGGGACCCTGGGGGCAGAGGGGTGGGGTACCAACAGGGAGGAGAACCCTGGGACCGCTGAGCCCACGGCAGCCTGGTCCCATGGCTCGGTCTGAAGGGCATGAAGCAAGGCTGGGAGGAGCTGCCATGGCTTTGCCATGGCTCTGGCACAGCTCTGCACACCCTGCCAGTTGCTGCCTGCCTGCCTGGGGTGATGGGGACCAGGCTGCGAAGGAAGCAGGCTCTGCTCAGGGGACATTGCATTCCACCTCTTGGGCTGGCTGCAGATGGCCACAGGGGTCTGGCAGCATTCCCCTGTCCCCTTTCTGGGCAGACAGCACACGCCAGAACTGTGGCACTGCTGGGACTGCTGCTGCTGCGAGGTGATCCATTTGCCATGGGGCAGGGAGGTCCGTGGCTGATGTACCCTCCCACCCTCTCTGTGAGAGTCCAGTGGGGATGTTGGGCAAGGGGGGCTGTGTCCCGGTGCTGGGGACACCAGGTTGGGGGATGTTCTCCCTGCCGGATCAGGTTGCCCATCCTGCCGCGCTATGACAGATTTTATAGGTGTGTCGCACTCTTTCATCTCCCAGAGGGGGATGAAAATGCCGTGACAGCAGAGTCCCTTCCTCTGCAGCAGACACAGCTCCTGCCTTCAACAGCAGCGCTCCTGCACTTCAATGCTCCCGCACTTCTTCTCTTCTCCTTCCCCAGCCCCTCTCCCTAGAACCCACATGAGGACCCCGATGCCTGGGCAGGATCTTCTCACCCCATCCTCATCCTCACTCCCGGGCATCCCATCCCAGGACCTCCAGTCACCCTCCCTGGCACCAGGATCCTGGGGGAACCCACCAAAGGGTGACACGACGTGTGGACAGCCCGTGCTGCGCACCCAGCAAAGCACCCACAATGGCAAAAAAACAAACCCCACTTACCAGGATCGGGGTCGGTCTGGCAACACGAGCCCTAGAGAGCAGTCCACACAGTGTCCATCGCCGCTGCTTCCGGCCACGAGCCCCTCTCCGCCCGCGGGTGCTCACCACATGCCGTGCCCCGCGTGCAAATCCCTGTCAGGGGATGGAGCGGCGAGGGTGGTACCCGGGAAGCCAGAGCCCTGCACTTGCTGCCGGAGGATGCAGGAGGCAGCGAGATGCTGGGAGCGGATGCCTGTGTCTGGCGCGCACACACACACACACACACACACACACACACACACACACACACACACTCACTCTCAGAGGAAGCAGGGAGCTTGTGACTGGGGCTGAGCAGATGCAGCCTGGTTTGCTGTCCCTGTACCAATTGCTGCCCGAGCCGTGTTAAAAAGCTCTCCGAGAAACGAAGATTTTTTTTTTTTTTAACCGGGCTGACGTGTGCTGGAAGATACCAATAAAAGCTTTCCCTGCATATCCCTTGGCCCCCTGGGTTGAACCGCCTTTCTCAGAAAAAACCTCAAGGATTACAGAGGTGGGATTGCATCCAAGGATAAGCAAAGGTCTCCTCTGCCCCCACTGCGGGGTCTTCCCCAGAGCAGTGCCCCAGTCACAAGCTACCTGCACCTGCTTTAACCCCATGCCTGCTGGTCAGCGTGGCAGGTAGGCTGTCCTTCCCACACTGCGTGCAGCCCTGTGTGCCCAGTTTAATGCAAAACCTGGAGTTTTTTGTTCTTCTAGTCCCAAGGACTTGATACATCACCCGGGTGGGCACCACAGGGCTGCAGCAGGGCTGGGGGCTCACGGGGGGTTTGAAGGAGGTGGTGAGGCAGCAGAGAGGATGCTGGTGTGGGAGAGAAAGGCACAGCTCCAGTGCAGCACCTCTGAAGGCAGAGCATCTGGTCCACATGCATCCCCAGCTGCCCAGCTTGGTGGAGATGGTCACTCAGCACCCTTACACCTCACTGGAAAGGGGTGCCACTGGTAAGGAGCTGCGCTTTCCCCTTCAGGAATAGGCAGGTCTACATGGGGATGATTCAGGGTGAAACAGACTCTGAGCCCTCCTAGGAGCAGCTTCCATCTAGGCTCGGGATTCCTGCTGAAGGTGGGAGCAGAGGGGCCTGGGCAGTGGGGATGCTGCAGGGCTGCCCAGCTCCTTGGCCAGGCTGGACACAGCAGGTCCTGTTGTGACTGGGGCAAAGGGAAGCTCTGCTCAGCCCCACTGCACTGCTCCTGTTCCCAGGACACAGTCTGAGGGAACCCCTGAAATCGCAGCCTGACATTCCAGCCCTGCCAGCCCCCGTGCCCGCCACTGGGCAGGTCCTATCCTGCAGACCTGTGCAGGTCTGCTCCCCACAGAACAGTGGATGTGTGGGCAGCAGTGAGCAGCACTGGAGAGGCAGGGATGTCACCTTTCCCATACAGAGAGCATGCGGAGCATGGAGTGGGATACCATTAGGATTAAGAACTATTTGATGACTGAAGGCTCCTGGCTTCTGGAAGATGGACAGGACCATTCCTGAGGTCTTCTATACCCCCCAAAAAAACGGTGGTGGATGCAGCACCCATATCTTCCTTACAGACCCTTCCCAAGGCTCCCTTGGGAGTAAGCTGAGACCATCTGCAGCTCATCTCACCTGCAAACAGATCCAGAGGCTGGGAAAGGCAGCATCTGGATGCTGCACTGGGATCTGTGGCTCCCTTCCCTGTGGCTGGGGATGCACAGAGCCAGGCTGGAGACAGAATTTATCTGTTTTCTGCTTGTGGCTGTCAGGTCCTGTCTTGCTTCACTCCATCAGCTGCAGGAGCCTTAATGGAGCCTCTGGGTGCCCTGCCCTGGCCCACGGTGACTCTCTGCGCTTCATCCTTCCTCAGGAATGCTTCCCTTTAGAGCGAATCACGTTTTGCGTTATTTGGCCTGGGGAGCAGGGTGGAAAGGTGTTGGGATGGCCGTGGAGTGGAGAAAGTGGATGGCCGCTGTAAGGGAGGCCAGCGGAAAACATCTTCACAGACGAACCTTGGCCCCAGAGGAGTGTGCGGGCAGGCTGTGAAAGCTTTTAGTGCCTCTGTGGGGAGGGGAGGGCCCTGCCCTGGCAGTCCCGGGGCCGAGTGGTTCCTGGAAAAGCAGAGGCGAGGAGGAGCTCCAGCCCCGCTCCTGCTCTAATTGCCAAGGGCCTTGGGGATCCTGCTGCTGGCAGGTGCGCTGTCCCCCAAAATGAGAGCTACAGCCCCGATCCGCTTCTGCAAGGACACCCTGTGCCAGATTAAGGATCGTCTCGCACCCTTTGGGGAGGAGGAGGAGGACACAGTCCCCTGTCCTCTCCGAAAAGCCACACAGCGTGGTCGGCTGCTCTCTGGAGCGGCGCAACCGGCAACAGGCTGGGGAAGCTCCTGACAGGGAGCCGGCAGCGCCGGTCTGCTGGGGGAGGGCTGCAGGGGCGGAGGTGAGAGCTGAGCTGCAGCGGGAATGTGCATTTTCGTCAGCTCCTCTCCCCGCTCCAAAATCTCGCATGACGCCCGCGTGTAGGTCACTGGCTGCTGCCGCGGCGGCGACGCGGCGTGTGGGCTCACCATCTGCGGGCCGGGAACGCCGTGCGCTGCCCCGGCTCACCCCTCCGCCTGCCCGGCCCCCGGGGCTCGGCTGCCAGCGCCCTGGGAGCGGAGGGACACGGCCCGGGGGGTCTGCCCTTGGATGGGGAGGGAGGGGACGCGAAGTTTTGGCAGGAGCAGCAGCCCCGGCGCGCCTGCGCGAGCCGGCGTTCCTGCCAGTCGGCGGGGGGTGATGGAAAGGAGAACTTGTCAAAATAGCGAGATATCTTTTTTCAGGAGATTGCAAGTTTGGCTGATGGAGATAATAGTGTTGATGCGCGGCAGGGAGGGTTCGGAGAGGCATCGACTCCCCTCATGGCAGCTGTTTCAGGAGGGAAGGATGATACCAAAATCAGCATGAAATTGGATAAAAACTGGCTGCCTGATGGGCTGCCGTGTCAGACTGCAGGCAGAGAAAGGCAGAGCATCGCCCATCACCTGGAATAAACGGTGAAAGAGCAAAGCTGTGAGTGAGGCAGACCACGCCTGGCTTCCTCCACAGCCCAGGCCCCCCCATATGTGTGGGGTCCACGCAGGGAAAGGAGCCCAGCATCTTACCCATGGAGCAGGTCCCAGCTGCAGACGTGATCCTGCTCTCCACCGGCAACCAAACAGGAAACCTCCCGGTGCTGGCTGCAGACAGCACCTCCCAGGGCTGCCTGCTGATGGCTGTCCTTCATGTCCAGGGACTGTTGTCCATCCCTGCCCCTGGACATTCACACAGGCTCGTTGATGGCTGTCCATCACACTTCTGATCAGCAGTCAGGGGTGGTGCAGGGTGCTGATGGCTGTCCATCCTGTTCCCACATCAAGGCCGGATCATCGGCACTGCCTGTCACTCCCTGCGTTGATGCAGCTGTCCTCTGGAGCTCCCACACCCTGACAGCTCAGCCATCAATCCCCACAGCCTCCAGCTCCCTGCAGCTCAAACCTGAGGGTGGAGGGGAGCTGTAGCCCTGTGCCACCTACCCCAAAGGTTTAAACCTGCTTCCCTCGGGGAGCTGGATCCTGGAGAATCCTAGGTTGCTCTGATACCTTCCCTCACCCATTCCTGTCCCTGCCAATGTATGAGGCTGCAGTGCCATTACCACTGCAAACTGGTGATGGGGCGGTGACTGCTCTGTGGCTCCTGTTCCCTGTATCCATCCTGCTGTTCTTTTTGGGATGGTGGTTGGGACAGGAATCATCCTGGCTTTTCCCCTCCCTCAGAAGCCAGAGTGCCCGAAGCAGGAGCTGCCAGATGGTGCCCACCGTGGGTGCAGCCCCTCCTTTGGCCCCCACCAGCAGCCAGGCAGTAGCAAACGCAAAGTAGGTTAAGACGCCATGGATGCTGGCTGTGTGCCTCAAGGCTGTGGCAGTGAGCTTTTGTGCTCTGAGTTTTCCCCTCCAATCCCAGAATGCAGAGCTGTTGCCAGACTTCCTCACTGAGCAGCCCTGTTTACACTGGCAGGGTGCAAGGGCTGGTTTTGCTGTGTGCCCCCCCTCCTCCACTCCCCCCAACAGCTTTTGTGGTACTCAAAAACTCCCCAGTACAAAAGTCTGGAGTGGAACTTGTCTGTCTACTGTCAGTCACACAGGACCAGGGAGTTTGCAGTCCCCGTCTGTGTGGATTCACAGCAGAATTCCAGATGTGGCATGGCCAGACATGACTTTGTGTGTGCAGGAGGAGCCCCTCCTTTGTCCAGCTGCAAATTTGGTCTGGGGTCCCACTCCAGCCTAATCTAACAACCTCTCCTGGAGCATGAGCACACTGTGGTTCCCAGGGTGTTTCTAGCTCCTTCCAGGGCCCTGAGCTGGTAGAGAGTTGAGTGCTGCTTCCTTCTCATCCTCACCTGTGTCTGCTGCCATTCCTGCCTCACTGCCACATCTCCACATCTGCTGGGCTGAGCCATGGCAGCCCTGGATCTGCTGGACGTGCATCTCTGAGCAGGCAGTGCATCCTGCCAGCTTCTCCAGCTGCTGGAAGGAGAAGATCCAGCCTAGATCCAGCCCATCCGTCCTCTCACTTGTCCATTTCCAGAGCTGCATGTTACCCTCTGCTCCGTGCTATAGTCCTGCAGTCACAGTTTGGCTGTTCCCTTATCCTGCAGGACCGGGCTCTGAGGAGCCTTGGGAAGAGAGTGAGGTGCTCAGTACCCTGTTCCCTTGTGCGGTCATTTGCCCACACAGTCCCTCCATAAGCTGCCTTCATCCCCACGGTAAGGGAGAAAAGCTGATGGAGACAACTGTTGGGACCTGGGGAGGGAGTACAGAGAAAGGATGTGTTCTGGCAGTGTCCGAGTGACAAAATGCCCTGTGAGGAGCTGGGGGGTGGTTCAGGGGTGAGGAAAACAGGGACTTGAAGGAGGTGGGAGGAAGCCAGCAACCCATCTTGCCCAGAGGACATACACCCGGACTTGGATCTGCAGGAAGGTGTTCCCCGAGCTGGTGCTTATCCTGGGATGCCCTTCCTTGGAGTGGCGGGTCCCTGCAGAGCAGCTGGGGCAGGGAGCTGTGGGTCTTTCCATCCTGTTCCTGCGGCTGGAGGCTCGCCAAGCCTGCCCTGATGAGATGAGGGTGCTCCCGCTGGACAGATAATAGCTGAGCAATTTAGAGCTCTCTAATCTAGGAGTACTCTTGCAGGCATCAGCTAAATGACCCTCTTCACAGGACCACTGCAGCCGGCTCCCAGACTGTGGGCATCCCTCCCAGCTTATCCCCTCTGCTCCACATGAAGGTCCCAGAAAATTTGAGTCTGACCCCAAGACTCTGCAGGGACCCTCCTTTCCTAAGCAGGGACATGGGAGTGGTCAAATCATGGAGACTGGCACAGGGATTGTCCCCAGGACACTGATGGGCTCTGGAGAGCA
>VXBU01000721.1:77307-110136 GCA_013400315.1 Bombycilla garrulus | reverse complement strand
CCCTGGGAATGGGGAGAAGGAGCAGTTTGTGGGGTTAGTGCTGGGTTTGGACTGCATGGGTGTAACCCTACAGCACCTTGCAGGACATGCACTCAGCCCCTGAGGAGTGCCAGCCCTTCCTGCTGCCCAGCCAGCAGCCTGGCTGTCACCCTGCAGCGTCACCCGTCCCCTCAGCCTCCACCTCTGCCACAGGCTGGCGGAGCATCCTCATGGAGGAGCTGCTCAAGTGGAACGGAAACGCCTAATGAAGGCCGACTTCATTAACCAGGGCTGTCACTGGATGATTGCTGCCTTCCTGAGCCACTCTGTGAGCAATGAAACTGAGGAGAGGAGAGGGAGAGGGAGAGGGAGAGGGAGAGGGAGAGGAGAGAATCCAAATACCTCTGCCCTGCTGGCAAGGGCACCATGATCTGTTCAGGGAGCTGAGGACAAGCAGGCAGCCCTCAGGGCTGGAGGCAGAGCCCATCTGGCTCCAGAGGAGAGTGGCTCTCCTTCTCTTTTCCCTCTCCTCTCACACAGCTCCTTTCCTATCTTCTCTCAGCTGAGAGCTGTGAGTGCTGGATCTGGCCGCCGAATCCCCCTGGGCACAGCTGAGTCCTGTTCTGACACGCAGATGGGACCTGGTGTGACCTGCAGTGATCCCGGACTCCTGGATGCTGCAATCTGGACAGGGACACGGTGCTTGCAAGTGGTCCAGCAGGCTCCACGTTGCCTTTGGCATCCCCATCAGCCCCGTCCCCATACTGCAGCATCCGACAGACTGGCTTCCTGATAAAGCTCCTTCTGCAAGCCTGGAAAACCTGTACCCATGTGAGGGGCTGTGCACGCTCCCCGTCTTCCCTCTTGGGAACCTCCAAGCACCCCTGACGGGGTGATTTGGAACAGCCCCGCGGAGCATCAGAGCCCCAGCACGCCACTGCCTCTCCTCTTAATCAGCTAATTGTGTGTTTGGGGTTTCAGGCAAGGGCCCCAGCCTGGTGTTGCCATACCAACCACATCAGCTTCACTTTCAAACATTTACCAAGCAGGCTTGAAATGTGGAGGGGGGGGGTTGAATTAAAAGAGAAGAGGAAGACAAACAGAGGGTTGATGGGAGGGGAGAGAGTAAAAGGGCTGCCTGTGCCTCTTTCACTACCCCACGCTGAGTCCTGCAGGGCAGAAAGCTCTGATTAAAACAGCTCTTGCTGGGACTCAGAGGCGTTTTGGGGAACAAAAAATGCCCCTGCCTGCTGGAGACTGTCTGGGGCACTACTGGGGACAGGATCATATTGGTTCCTTCAGCAAGGTAAGGGCAGGGCTGGGAGATGAGGGTGCCCAGGACCCTGAGCAGGATGGGGGATGGGTGGCAGGTGCTGGTTCTGGGGACCTATTACCCCCCAAATTTGGCCGGGCTGCTGGTGCAGGAAGCTGGTGGGATGTCTCTGTGGAGGAGAGATTTAAAAAAGGTTAAAAAAAGGTGTCTTGGAGTGTGATGTGGGGCAGATCTCAAAGCTCAGAGGCTCTGTCCCCTCTTTGTCCCCAGCCTGCTGTCATCCCAGGGTACAGAGCAGCACCCCCACTCCCAGGAGCGCTGCCCCCCTGATATGTGCCTGCCCTGCTTTCTGGAGCTGGGTTGGCTGTCTGCCCCGCTCTCTGGCTGTGACCCTGCCCCTCCTCTCTTCTTCCAAATCCACATCTTTGTCCCACTTGACCTATCTGCGAGCTGGATCAGCCCTTCCAGCTTCCCCAGCCCTGCAAAGCAGGCTCCGGGCTGCTTTTCCATGCCAGCACTGGTATGGAAAGAGCCCTTCTTCACCTGACAGCCCTGCCACAGCCTCTCAGCAATGGCCTGCTGCCCTATGAGGGGAAACAGAGGCGCATGTGTGTTCCTTCTGCAGTTCATCCAGCTTCCTCTGAAAACCCATTTAACAGATCAAAATTTTATACTCTGAGCCATGGTAGAGCCCAGAGCAGAGCAGATTGTAGTTACTTGCAGATTTTGGGCAAAGCAGAGCCATGGCATGGACAGGAGACATGAACTGCTGCAGGTGCACAGGGGAGATGGTAAGGAGGCAGGGCAGGTCAGAGAAAGGATGACATACGAAGAAATCAAGTTTTTGAGGGTGACGTGGCATTTTTGGCGTCCTGTCCTTGTGATGGGCCTTGCTCTGGCATTGGATTGCCTCTGCCCTGTGACTCTCACCCCCATCGTCCCCTGGCTAGGCTCTGACACCTACCTGAGTGTCATGTGAGCCTGGCCGCACAGGGCCATGGCCTTGGCTGAGGAGCAGAGGCAGACTGTCACTTTTTCCTCTCCATTGCTAAGGCTTCAACCTGCAGGACTGCTCCCCTTGAGGGCCCCCTGTTCCTCCTCCTGTGTGCTGAGCGAACCGCTCCATCCCTTCACGCTGGCTGAGCTGTGAATCACCGTGGGCAAGGCTGCTCCTCAGGAGTTTCTTGGTCTCTGGAGAGGACCCTGGGGGCTGGGTCCCTGCTGCCTCCTGGCCATGCACCTCCTCCCTGCCGTGCTTTGCTCCTCAGAGGCCCCAGCTCCGCAGAGACCAGGGCCTGGGGGATGCTGCCCATACCACAGGATCCCCTGCGGGTTCCCTGTCCCACCCATTATTTCTATGGTGAAAAGAGCTGCTGGAGTGGCTGTGGTCTGTGGGATGGCCACTGCGAGCCTCCGGCTGGGAGCAGATGCAGGGGTCAGCAGCAGGAGTGCAGCCCAGGCTTTGCAGGGCAAGCTCTGGGATCACCCGCACTGCCTCCGGCTTTGCAAGCAGCCTGAGACAGCTCAGCCATCACAGCCAGCTTATCAGCCTTGCCGAGCACCTCGAGTGGCCCAGATGGCTTTCTGCTGACAGAGTGCAGCTCTCATGTGCTGGAGATGCTGTGTGGGCAGCCCCCCTGCCTCCTCCCGTGCACCCTCAGGGGCTGCTGTGCTCGGTGCTGGGTGCTGGGACTCAGCCAGACCTTGCCACGGTGCAAATCTGGGCACCAGCAGGGCAGGAAGGGGCCGTGTGCGTGCTGCTAGCGCCATGGATGGAGCCATCTGGGAGGTCTCAGCGGGGTCCTCGGTGCCATTGGTTGTGCTTGCTGGGCAGGATGCCGTGGTGCATCCCTCCTGGATCCTGCGTCCTGCCCGTGGCTTCCCCACCATGGACCAAACACCAGTCAGGAGCTGGGACAAGGAATTCCCCAGTCACAGCCACCAGGACAGGCTGCAGCCTCCTAGCTGCTGCCTGCTTTGTCGCAGAAATCATGCTTTGTTCTCCACCCTCACCACGTGTCCTTTTGACAGGGAAAAGCCTCCAAGCAGTTATTCTTGGGCTGTTCCCCCCTGCAGGTTTGGAAGGAGGTGGTCAGTGTGACCGCTGTGCAGGTGGCAGGGAGAAGGAATGTGGTGTCCCACGACCCTGCATCCCACCCCAGGGAGCTCGTATGCAGCACATATGGGCCTCTGAGTGCTGCACAGGAGGCTCTTTTCTGGGCAGCTCTGCCTGTGAGTTTTACATCTGCTGGCAACATTTCCAACGGCTTGATTTACTGTAATTCCTCTGGAAAGCAACTTTTGTGATTGCTAGCCTGGAGATCTCAAGCTGGACTTAAACAACAGGATCCTAAAGAGGCCATGAATAATTGAGCCTAATAAATATTAATAACTGTGGCAGGGCATGTAATTGCAAGGAGTGTTCTGGAAACACAGCTCTGCAGGCAAATGTGCACTCTCGGCAGGCCGGGGCAGAGCCCAGTTAACACTGGTGCTGCCAGGCTGTGCAGAGCTGGCACCAGCAGAGCCACCAGCAGAGCCACCAGCCCAGCCACCCTCCCCTGGGGTTAGTGGTGGCCAGGAGCAGGGGATGCTGGCTGCTGTGTGAGTTTCCAGCTGTCTGTGTTTCAGAGAGGGTCTCTGCCCCATAACCTGATCTCCCGTTGAACATGAGCAGACTTGCAGCATCCGCTGCATCATTTGGCAGGGATGTTGTCCAGCTCTGAGCTATCCTCATCCCTCTGGCATCCTGGAGGGCCTGGGACACGTGCTCCAGGGAGTCCTGCCCACGCTCACCTACAGGCCAGAGGAGGAGCGCCCCAAACTGGAGTCACTCTACGGATGCTCCTGGCTCTCTGTCCGCAAATACCAGATCATCTCTCCGTGGCCAGATTTTAGACAGCACTGTCCCATGCATCCCCAAAAATGGATGCACTGGAAAATCTGGCTCCCAAGGCCAAGTGATATCAAGAAGGCGCAGTCTAAGTTTTGTATGACCTAACAAGTCCTCCAAAACTGGAATGAGCAAAGACGAGGCCGAGGGAAGGGATACGCACAGATTTTCTATTTGTGACTGGACAGTGATGGGGAGTGCGTGTGGCCAGCTCTCGTGACTGAGGGGTGTCCTGCAGGGACAGACTGAACTTGTCACTTGAACCCTTGCTGAGCCAGTGATCAGAGCTTGAGCAGATGCAGGATCCTGCCCAAAGTAGCTGAGCTTTTTGGATGAAACGTAACAAGAAAGCTGAACACAAAACCCAGCTGTACTCTTCCTGGGGTGCTTGAGTGCCTCACTGAATCCTATGCCTGAAGCAACACTCACACTTGGCTTTGCCAACACCTGATCAAAACCAGCATTTCTCAGTCTTGTCTCTGCTTTTCAAGGCAGATGAGGAAAAGGAGTCACAAGTGCTCTCATGGAAGGGCTCAGTCTGCAGCAGTGCTATGGGTGGGTTTGAAATGTGTACGTGAAGGCTTTGCCAGAGCTTCTGGGTGTTGTGATTCAGAGTGGGGGCTCCCTTTGTGAAAAAACATCGTCTTTGCTACCTGATGCTGAGGGTGGCATGAAGGCTTCTGTATGCCAGAGGAACAGAACAGAACAGAACAGAACAGAGGAATGGAATGGAAAAAGCCCTGAGCTCAGGGCAAGAGCTGGGGGTAATTTGAGTAGGATGTTGTCCACAAGTTTCTGCTTGAAAAATGTGGTGCTTGGGCAGCTGAAGGCCTGTGAATGCTTGGCAAGGGTATTGTATCCTCTGCAGGAGCTTCTCCCACACTGAACAAGTGCTTCTTTTCCCCAAGCTGCCTGGCTGTTGAGACTGCATCTTGCAAATGCGGTTTCAGACAATAACAGCTTGCAATTATGCAGTGCTTTCAAAACCAAGATATCCTGAATTTCGTTAACGTCTTTGTATAAAACTAGCTGAGGCTGCTTTTGGGATGCAAAACTCCAGCCTGTGTGGAAACGTCGCAGCTGGATCACCCAAATCTTTATTCTGCTCTGGGGATGGATCAGCCTGAAGGAGATTTTAGGGCGTTGCTGTCTATGCTGGGACATACTGCCTGGGCTCAGCCGGAGCGGAGGGTGCACAGAGACATCCTGTGGTCTCTCACCCCCACTGTCTGGGATCTCTGTTGCAACATGGGTTCAGGAGGAGGGCTGGGGAGCGGGGATTGTCCATGCAGGAGTCAAAGGCTCTGTGCTCTCGCGGGGAGAGAGAGATGTGGCTTGGTGAGGATCAGTACAGGAAGTGGGAATTGCTGTGGGACCCATTGTGGGGCAGCATCTTGGAAACCATTTCTCAGCGGAGGGCAAGCAAGGATTTCCCAAGGGAAAGCTGTGCTGGACTCCGAGGGTCACCACCAACAGCTCGACAGCTGGTGGGTGGCCAGTAGTGACTGAAGCACTGGAAGCTGACACGGGGCTTTCCATCAGCAACGGGGATACCCACAGGGGACAAACCTTCAGCCAAGCCTCAGGTGCCACTAGACGAGGGTGGCTGACACCTGACACAGCCTCCGTGCAGAGGGATTAGATAAATGTGAACACCAAGGCCCTGAAATTCATCAAGGAGGATGCAGAGTGCAGCTCTGAGGTGCAGAGAGCCTGGGCAGGGAGCAGAGCACGGAGCAGCGGCGGTGGTGGGAAGGACCTGTGTGTTGTGGACAGCGGGCTGGACGAGAGCCAAGAGAGCACTCTTGTCGTGGAAAAGGGAAACCACATCCTGGACTACATTAGGAGGAGAGTGTCCAGCAGATTGAGGGAAGTTATTATCCCCGCTCCTCGGCACTGGGGGGGGGATGCACAGATCGCGGAAGCTATTCTAGAATTGCTCATAACAGCAGCTCTTCTCCAGCTTCCTCTGCTGATACCGGGAGGTGAAAATATGGACGATGATACAGGGGTTACTGCAGGAGCAATAAAGGAACTGCCGTGTTATCCCAAGGCACTTGGAGCACCTGCTTGTCCCATATAGTTAAAATGAAACATCTGGGGAAACAAGGGCCTTAACACTAGGATATTAACTTGCCTTTTGGATGAAAAATTAATGAAAAAATTGGCTGTGAAGATCCTGGAGGTTTTTTCTGTGATAGCAGATACCCCAAAACATAGGAATACTGAAATGCTTCCAGTCGCTCTGAGTTGCTGTGCAGCCACATTCCCCAAGTGAAAGACAGTAATACTTCATCTGCTGTACTGCTTTCAGGCTAGAAAACTGCTTCAGCTGTACTTGAAAGTGTGAAAAAGTGAGTGGTCAGCAGCTTGGCTGACCATTGCTACGTGCAGCTGACAGTGCTGGAGCTCTTTGTGGAGGCAGGCAGCAGAAATCAGAATTTGCCAGGGGCTGACTGCCCAGACTCTGTGTTGCACGGAGAGTGCTCACATCAGTGTTTTCCCTCTCCTTTTTTCTTTCCAAATTTCTGTGTTTCAGATAAGAGCCATCTGTCACGGGTAGGAACATTTGCCCCCACAGGGTTAATTTCATAGCCTGCAGTTGAGAGGAGCCCAGATAATTTTGGGGGTTATCGCAGGTATCTCTGCACCGGGCGTTGTGTTTCGTGGGCGTGGTCTCACTGCTGGGTGAAGCCATTACCACGCTGTCAACACTTCAGAGGGATCCAGCATCATGTGGCAGGGCTGGCAGGGAGGAACACGCCAGAGAGACGGTGACATGGGTGGGCTGGTGACAAGTGGCTGGGGCAGACTTTCAAGCCAGTGGCATGGGCAGCCTTGTGACAAGTGGCTCTGGAGGTGGCAAGCCTCATTCAGCCGGGAATCGAGGGCGGTAGCGGATGCCCTGGGACAGCTTTGCCCCCAAGCTCCTGCCTTCGTGGGTGATTGCGGAGCATCAATCCCCAAATCCGCTTCACTTTTCAAAGCTTTTAAGCTCCCCGGGCTTTACTATGCTCAAAGGCAGCTGCATGAAAGAATATTTTTCCCTTTGTAAACAGATGCAGCGACCTGCTTAGCATCGATCCTGTGAGGCAGGGCTTCAAATTCAATTTGTTTCCATCATATCTGTGAATAGTTCGGTAAATTGATTTTTGAGAATAAAAATGTATTGACAGTGATTATGGCTGATAAATGTAATTTTAAATATAAGATGAAGCTTATGATCATTGAATTGTTCACCTGAGGGATGCAAAACATGTACAGGAAGCAGTATTTTCCTGAGACATCACTTAAAGCTCTGACCTTTATTTTTCATGGGATGACTTCAATTTCCATCTCTTTTTCAAGGGAGGAAGCCCTGGAAAAGTCATGGAGTGCAGCTGATGATCCCTAAACCTGCAATTTATGCGACTGTTGTAATCTCCGCACAACTGTAACTGATGAATATGCATCACATCATTTCTATGCGTGGCAGAAAGTAACCTACTTCTGTCCCCTAACAAGCCGTGGTAGGTCTGGCTGCCTGTTCCTGAGGCCCTGTGCCCTCGGTGGGGCTGTGGGATTTCAGGGAGGGTGGGGACACCACAGGGAACTCCTGAGTCCAGAGCTGGTCTGCAGGTTCAGACCACTCCTATCCGTCTGTTCCATGGATGCCAGCGTGCTGATCTGTTCCTGCCTCCTCCTGAGACTCGCTTAAGGCAGGGTTTGGGGCACAGGGAGGCAGCAATGTTCTGAGGGTGGCTGGGAGGATGGTGGGTCTAAGTCAACATCTTGACACCGAAGCCGAAGAGATGTGATAGACACAGAAGAGTGGCCGAGTGACACTCTAATGAGTGTTAATGGGAGGTAGGAATTAAATCCTGCCGGCTCATTAGCAAGGGAAGAGGTGCCATCTGCTATGGCTGGCAGGGTCCCTGCCACAGTTTGTGGAGGGGGGGCTGCTGCTTCTGTGGGGTTGTGGGGAGGCAAGACCCCTGCCTGGGAGAGCCCTTGCTGCTTTGTGTGTGACAGCCAGGAGCCGGTGCTGGGGAGCACTGTGTGTGAGATCCCATCTTTGCCCAGATGGGATCTGCCATAGGAAGATAGGAAGAGTCCCTGTGCACTCTCATTTCATCCATGGACCTCCCAGCCCTTTCCAGCCTGGCCAATAAGGCAGCAGGACTGGCAAGAAGATGAGATTTGATCCTGCCGAAGAAGGCTGGTAGCCTTTCTGTGAGTGCCCACGACCTGGACTCTTCCCTCCCAACCTGCTGGCATGACACAAGGATGCTGGCTGGGCTCTCCAGGCCTCCAGCCAGTTGCCTGCAGGTCCTGATTCGCCCAAGCCCTTCGGGACTGAGCGATTTGGGGCTGCAAGCCAGGCAGTGGAGCCTGAAGAGCTGTGACCATCACTGGGGAACGTTGCGTGTGAGGTACTTCTGGAGAAGTTGCCTGGGGTTTCCTGTTTTGTCTCTGGTCCTCCCAGCCCCTCTCTCAGTGCAGAACCTGCAGCAGGACCAGCTTTGATCCCGCCCAAGGAACATGACCATCCCACCACACCTCAGGCTCATGCGCAGCTGAGGACAGGAGCCAGCCTCATGCTGCCGTGCCTGCTGTCCTCTCAAACCTGGAGCTGAGCCAGGAGGCAAGCAGCAAGAACAGAGCAGGAAAAAGGCTGGAGATGAAGCTGTGAACCTTTCTGGAGCAGTGCCGTGGTTCACGGAGAGGTTGCACTGGCTGCTGCCCCAATTCCTGCAGGTGGTGACTGGGCCCTGTGTCCAAAGGGCCTGGCTGAGGCGGAGCAGGTCACCTCCCTGCGGGGCTGACTTGTGCCCTGCGCTGCATCCCCTGCCCACCCAGTGCCTGGTGTCTGTCATGGCAGTGCTGCCTCTGGCTGCTGCCGAGGGGCTGCTGCCTCAGCCTGGGGCAAAGTTTGTCCTGCTCCAAAATTTGTCCTGCTCCAAAATTTGTCCTGCTCCAGAATTTGTCCTGCTCCTCCCCCCAGCCTGTGCACTCCTGTGTGAGCCTCACTCCCCTGAGAGCCTGAGCAGCACAGAGCTGACCCCGGGAGAGAAGCCACTGCAGAGCTGGGGTCTGCCTGCTCCCTGAGATCCCTGCATGGCTGCAAAACCCCTTGGGCCTGGACAGTGTAGGTGGCACTGGACCAGAGGGACAGGAACTGTGGTTGTGGGTCGTGACTGTGCTGGTGTGTGGATTAGTGCTCAGCAAAAAAGGGGGAGCACCTGCCAGAAAGGAGCTGGTTGGCATGGGCAGATGCAAATGGGAAGTTGCGAAGTATAAAACTGTGAATGCTTCTGGGAAATATGCATGGCTGACCACAGTCATGATGATGAGGAGGAGGTACTGAAAAACACATCCTCATCTTTTAAATCTATTTCCCAAAGGAAAGAAAATGCTGTTATGCAAGATGCAGAAAGGAAAGCAGTGTTTGTATTCAGTGTTTGGGAAGAAGTAAGGAAGACTGTGAAATATTATCAGGCACAATAGGGGATGCTAGAGACATACACTAAGGGGAAATATTTCAAAAGTAGCTGCCTGCATAAATTGTACCCAAGAGCCCTGTAAAATGGGCTGAGGGATCTTAGCTGCAATAGTCTTCATTTCTTTTACAGCTGGAATTTCCCTGGTGCTCCCAGGGGGTGCTGGAGCTGACAGACCTCTGCTGAGTACCTCTGCTCAGGCATCCACATTCCCCAAAGCACAGAACATCCTTCATGTGAGTCAGGCCCACAGAGATGACACTGCTCTTACTACGAGGATCTTGAAAGAGGATTGGCTGCCTCCTCGTTCTGGGAAAAGCACGAGCAGAGTAAAGCAAAGGCAATGAAATTCCCACATGAGGGTTTAAAGGGTAATAGGAACACATCCCATGGGAAGGGCCCCCTTTGTGCAGCTTGCTACTTCTGCCTCCTCCATCCTCGTGATGAGAAACTTGTGGAGAGAGATCCCTTCTCCCTTGACATTGAGATACCCTGTGTCTTGCTGCTGGGAAACAGCAGCTCTTCTTGGTGTGCATGGATTTTAATGGGGCTTCTCCTTTCTGTAGCCCTGTGGAGGTTTGACCACGAGTCTGCAGAATCGCCCCTCACAAAGAAAACACCCCAAAGGTGCTTGGTTGCTTCTTCTTGCCAACCTGCCTCACAAAACAGGTCTCCAGAATAACTTCCAACTTATTTTGTCAATTCCACAGCTTTTTACAGCCATTTATGTTCATTTCCTGTGTTATGAAAGGTATTCCAGGTACGCTAGAAAATGCGGTGGAGGTGGGAGTCCCTGTGAGAGTTTGGAGATGTCAGGCTGCCCTGAGCTGGGGAGAAGCAGGAGGTGGCTTGGGACAGTAGGCACCATCTGCAAGGAAATGACACCTGCCAGGGTATTCCTCCAGGACCAGCTCTGGACCTGGTGATGTTCAGCATGACAGGAAATGAATATTAAATGATTGTAGATGAAATCTGCAGGAACAAGGAGACGAGCAAGAAGCTAAAACATTGCAAGGACTGGGCATCTACACAGCCACCAGCAAAGATCTGGGGCTATGAGAAGCTCATCTGACGGCTCCATCAGGCCAGAGGCTTTTTGAGACTGAGGAGAATGCAGCCTGCAGCTGCTTCCTTCCCACAGACATCCAAAGAGGCAGGAAACCCGGATCTTCTCTGAGTCTGTTGTCTGCAAAAGACCTCCTTCACTGCTTTGCCCTGTAAAATTTTGAGGGGCTGCAGCTGTGCTGGGCATCACTCACAGGTTCTTTAAACACACAGAAGTTGACCATCATTTCAAGACTGCGAAAGCAATAGTTTTGGCAGTACCACTATGCTGCAAAAAGGCAGAAGGGCCCAATTCTTTTGTGCTGACCTCAGGAAGTGATTGTTCTCCTTTGCTGAACCTCTCATTATGCCACATCTGGGTAATGTGCTCAGGTTTCAGCCCCCTCAGTACAGCAGAAACATTGATAAACAAGAGTGAGTTCAGCAGAAGCCACTAAAATGGCTTGGGCTGGAGCTCCTGCCCTAAAGGAGAAGCTGAGGAGCTGGGCTTGTCCACCTGTGAGAAGGGATGGTTTAGGGGACACCCAAGAGCAGGTCCCCAATATCTCTGGGTGGAATAAGACGGAGCCAAGGATTTAACGGAGGTGCACAGTGTGGGGCGTAAGAGAGAGAGTGGTCTAACTTGTGGTGCAGGAAAATTACCCCCATGGGCACCGGCACATGCTTGAAGAGGGGCCTGGAGAGCTGGAAGGATCTCCAGCCTTAGATGATGTCGAGATGCAGACGGGCGTCCTGTGCAGCCTGGTCCAGTCAAAGCGATTCTGTGATTCTCTGATCCCACTGCTGCCCCTGTTTTGTAGGGAAGGTTGGATTTGAGACCTTGTTTGCCCTGCGAGTTCCTGAGGTGGATTTGTCAGTCCGTGAAGGGGTAGGAAGGAGACTGGGGAGATCAGCAAGCGCTCTTGTGCAGAGTGAGCCTGAAGGAGGGGTGAGGCAAAGTGAGGTACTTGGTGGGAGGACCGCCTGCTCCACCTCAGGCCTGCTCTACCGCCAGTCCCTGGTCTGAGACTGGAGGAAAATTGGCCTTGGCAAGGACCTGCTTGGAGCACAAGACTCCTGGAGCTGATGGAGGAACGGGACCGAACAGCATAAGGAGTCAGACAAGTTGGACAAGAAATAAAGCCAATTTCTATCACATCCCTCTGGATTCAGGCTCGTCCAACATGCTCTTCTGCCAGCTCCAAAGGAGATGAGAGAGGGGAAGTTAATGGAGCTGCTTGGAAAGCGTTTGCAAATGCTTTGGCCTCATGCAGAGGGCTGTGGGACAAGGCCCTGAGAGTGATGTGGGGCTGGGGGTCCTGACCGGGGCTGGGGGCTGACTTGCTTGGGGGCTGGCGGCCAGAACTACCTTCTAGGGGAAAAAGCAGTGGGATGCTGACATCTGCATCAGGAATGGAGCAGGGCATGAGGTTACGCCTACGCCTCAGAGGAAGGAGGCTGTAAATCAGGGAATGGTAGGGTGCACAGGGCAAGGAAGATGTCTGGGCTGCCTCAGCGTCTGGTGGGACCCGTGTTCATCTGTGATTAATGAAGGAATTGCCGTGTCTGGATGAGGTGATTAAATGTGCACAACAAAGCCACCAGGCACCGCGGCCAGCTGGCAGGGAGAGCCTTGGGCCGAGCTCTCTCATCCCTGGATGGAGTGGCTGCATTCCCCCATCCCTCGAGGATGGTCCTGGCTCTGCCTGCCCCCACGCACTTAGCTTGGCATTAGCTGGCCTGGCTCAGCGGCCTGTGACAGAGTGTGCAGACAATTTGCCAGCACACGGAGGGCTGTCCCAGCGGTGCCGCTGCATCCTGAGCATCACTTCAGGACAACACCGTCACTCTGCAGTAATAAAACAGGAGGAGCCAATGCAAGAGAGTCTTCATGCAAGAGAGTCTTCTGGAGCTACAGGTGATCCCTGGTTTCTAGGCTGAGAGACTGGGGGCTGCGGCTATGGAGAAACCAGCAGGGAAAAGGGACAAACAGAAAGGCCACTGCAGTTTGTCTTTTCCCAAGAGTCACAAAGGTCACGAAGCTGGGAAGTCGTGTCTGTGTGCTCTCCCCTGTCTGCCTCTTGCTTACCCCTCATCCATGGACAGTTAGTAACCCATAAAGCTTCTCTCTCTCTGATGATGTTCCTGTGATTCTCTGGGATGAGTTTGTCCTCCCGGCTAGCAAGAAGCTGTCATCTATCTTTCCGTGCCTCAGGGAGAGGACATTCATCAGTGCTGTGGGTTCCCAATGTCCCCTGGTCATTTTGGGGTTCTCAGTGCTCCTCTGGCAGCTTTCCTAACTGGAAACCCCATGTTTTTCAACTTTCACCCATATGGCTTTCAGGAACATCTTTATTAAAAAAAAAAAAAAGAAAAAGAAAAAGAAAATAAGGAAAATAAAGAAAAAACAATTGCAAACACTTTTAATGTTTTTTCCCCTGATTGTGTTCCTCGGTTTAATTAATAAAGCTGTTTGTCTCAAAATCTCCCCTCTAAATCTGAGCTATGTTTCTGGTTGAACTGACCAGGTTTCTGAGTCCAAGTTGTTCTGTTTGTGTTACCGGCAAAACTTCGGGTTCTCATGCCTGGAAGACATCACACTGGGAACAGCTGGACAAGCTGAGGAGGGGATGGGATCTTCCGTATCTGAGACACTGGGGGTCCCTGCATCTGGGTCATCGAGATCTCTGGTCACCTTGTGCCCTGCCAAAATCCGGCTGTGCTCAGCCTGAGCTTCGTGTGTGGCAGCAGCACAAGGACTGCTGGTTGCCGGCCTTCAGAGCTACCCAGGGGCAGGCAGGGGAGGTCCTGGCATGGCTGCGATCAAGGCCAAATGTAAATTCCTCCAGCCTTGTGTTGTGCTGGCCTTGGGGAGAGTCAGGGGCCTGGTGGCTGGGAGAGGAAGGAGGGAAGGACAGAATGTCCCTCTTCAACATGCCTGCAGCTTGTCAGGCTGGTTTGGGTCCCTGCGCTGGCAGGAAATGGGTTGTGAGCTCCGCTCCTGCTCTGGTGTTGGCACATCAGCCACTCTGCGTCCCCAAAGCACGTGGGCATCAGAGCAGTGCCTTTTGTCCCGCTGTCATGCTCTCACAGGCAAACTGCCCAAAGGAATGCCTCCCTCACCCCAAAGCCAGCAATACTGGGGGACCTTCTGCGCCATGCTGGGGGAGAGCACCACATTTCACCCACAGGCCCCTTTTGTGGGAGCACGGATCTTCTCTTTCCTCCCCAGCTCAGCCTCGTGTCTCTTCCTCAGCACTCAGGGGTCACGTTTCTCTACTGCTCATCCTATGCTGCAGTCCATCAGGAACCCCAGATGGCTGCACTCCCTTCTTTCTCCGTGCGATTGAAGCGAGGCCAGCTGCACTCTGCTTGCTTTGTGGAGTGGCAAACATACAGGTGGTCTGGGGGCCCAGGGCGAACCCTTCAAGGTCGTGAGCAGAGAGAGGACAGCTTGTTTCCTTTAACTGGGACAGAGGCTTTGACTCAGGGGGAGGCTGCAGAAGCCTCAGCACACGGGTGGATGGGTGTAGGATGGCTTCTCTGGGGTCTCTGGGCCACAAGGGTTGAAGGCTGCAAAATCCCGAGTCAAACAAATACTGAACAGCTCCAGGCAGCACCTACTGCCTCCAGGCACGAGGCAGCACAAGGACAGGGGAATCTGGCTGTGAGGGCTGTGCTGGAGGCTCCTCTCTGCCCTGAGCTGGCTGCTCAGCTCCACTGAGCCCTGGAGGATGGTGGGCTGCCCCCTCCCTGAGGGGTGAGTGTGCTAATGAGCTTGGGAGGATGGAGGGGACAGCCAGGCCGAGTTCTGGGGGGACACGGGACACTGGGTCTCCTGGTAAGATGTGTTAGGGACAGGAATCCTTTCTGACAGCTCTGGGCACCTTTCTCCCTTTCCCTGCCTTTTATTCCCCTTTGAAGGGAAGGTGGCTGGTCACCCTGTGGTTTGAAGTGTCCCCAGGCTGGCGGCTAACCTGCCTGGGTTAGCACTGAGCCCTTCCAGGGAATTCCGTTCACAGATGCCGCAGTGTTTATTAGCCCATGTGCTTTTGTGCCTGAGTGTGACTGCAAAAGCTGCTTGCACAAACAGGCTGGAGCTGTTTGCAAACCTTCCAGGCTGGGTCTTTGCCTTAATCTCTGTGATTAGCTCAAATGGAAAGGAACAGCTGGGCAGCTGGCGAGCCGGGGAAGTGGGACAAACATATGTGAGATCCAAAGCTTCCCAGAAATTGCAACGTGGAGTTTAGTGCCGAGGGACTGGAAGGACAGCTCTTTATGGGGGCATCCCTGGAGTGGGAAAAGGGAGCAGGTAGTCTGTTTGCCCAGCAGGCGCTCTGGCATCCATGGAGGAGCAAGACAGCCCTGGCTGGGAAGCGAGGACAGAAGAGGGTGTGGGTACCACATCTCCTCTTTTTCCTTGTTTGTCTGGGCTTCTGCTTAAATGGGTTGGTATTTAAAGCTGGAGGAGACCAGTGGGTTGCTCCGAGTTAGCCCTGCAACGTGCAGACCACAGATCGCTGCGATTGCTTTGGGGCACGAGGTGTTGCTGCCTTCATGGAGACCCACAAGAGATGCTGCTGATTCCCCAGCGGGCTTGGGGTGGGCCTGGACTGCAGGTCCACCAGCTGTAGCCTTCTGCAGCCACATCTTCTTGGCAAGCCTGAGGCCAGCACTCTGGAGTGTGTCACAGTCCAGGGATGAACCCAGCACAGGGTTGCAGGGAGGTCCTTAAAGAGAGGTTTGGGGGTACAATGTCAGAGACAGGCTGAACTCACCTGAGAAAAGCTCTTCTAATGTCTCACATCACTTTCTTTGGCATATATAAAGTGTCTGTTTCAGCAAAACATGGTGAGGGCAGGCATCAGCCAAGTCTCAGGACAGCGGGAATTTCCAGAAGAATTAGAAGAAAATGTTATGCCAGTATTTGACAGGGGTACAGGGGTGGCTAAAAAGATGGTGCACGTGTCTGGTGAGGCACTTAGTCCCCAGCACTAACCCAAGCTGCAGGATGTCTCTGAAAATCAAAACTTTAAAAATAAGACAGAATTTTTTTTCTGGAAGTCTCTGTGTGACCCAGCAGATCTCAGAGATAACATCAAGTGGGAAGGGAGAACAACTTGACCTCCAAGAGCAGCTTGGATGTTTGGAGCATTACCCTTATCTTTGAAGAGCTCTTGCCAAAGCGGCTGTGTGCGATCTCAGCTGGACACTCCACTCACTCATTATCCCTAAGAAATGCTTAATTTTTTGTTCCCTGTGATATGTGGGCAATTGGAAATTTAATTATTTTCCAGGATGATCTATTATCCTAGGCAGAGAGAAGCTAATATCATGGGGGTGGAAGGTGAAAAGGCACTTAATGAGAGACTGGGAGGAAATTTGGTTAGTGTCACGGGGCTGATTGTGTCACGCTGGGGTCCTCTTGGGGTCCCCTGAACAGAATTTACTTTCATGAGAAGCTGGAGACAGGCAGAGGTGTGAGGTTGGACTCCCCTCTGTACCAGCCTCCCTCCTTCACGAGTGAAGAGTCTTGTGTGTTTCCAAGCACCTTTGCATTTGTGCTCCAAATCCTGCTCCTCAGACTGGCCAATCTTCACCTGTGCTGGGGCTGTCCTGGCACAGCGTGGGGCAGCTGACAGCTTCTGCAGCAGCAGGGAGGCAGTCTCTCACGCCAGGTGCGTTCAGGCGGTCTGGCCTGTCAGACTGGGGTGTGGCTGAGCTGAGGATTGCATCCTCACCGCCTTCTCCTGAGTGCTGTCACCCCTCTGGCAAGGGCGGGCGTGGTGCTGCTGGGGTCCTGCTGTTTGGAAGGGGAAATACCGGTAGTGCTCCAAAGGAAATCCTGCTGTCGAAAAAGCATGTGGGGCCATTTCATGACTCTGGACACGTGAGGTGAATTGGAGGGTGTGTATGGGGTTTGAAGCTCCTTATCTGGAGCTCTAAACCCCACAACACTGGCAGCATCATGGATAACCATGCCCTCTGTCCATGCACATCCAGAAGCAGCAGAGATGCTCTGGACTCTTCTCCTTGCCTCTTCAGCTCTGGATTTTCTCTCCAACACTGAGTTTCCATCTCTGGGCACAGAGCTTTGGCTATTGTATGATGAAGGGATGCTACCTTGTGCAGTGAGAAGGGAAGACAAGTTTGGTCTCCCAGGATTTTAGTGCAAATGTCCTCACTCTGGGCAGCTGGCCTTCAACTCAGCACGCGAACGGGCTCTGGGCTTGCAGACCCCTCAGCAGTCCTGCTTCCAGAGGTGGGAATTCAGGGAGAACAGGGTGAATTCAGAGAGAGCAGGAACGTCCCCAAAGCTTTCGACACTGCACTGGCACACAGTCCTCTGCTGCTAGTTTGTACGTCTTCCCGCTCTCCCTCCAGGGAGGTTGTTTTGCAATGCTGGCAACCCTCACTGAGATCTTCAGCACTGGAGCAGAGCCCTGCGCAGATGGGAATAAGGGCCGTGGCCCTGTGATCTTTCTAGGAGCACAAAATTCCCGTCCTGATTACAACCACAATCAGTTACTGGTGGGATACATGGGGAATAATCTGGTCTGAATCTCATCTTGGCAACTGGAGGAGCTCAACTGGAGGGTCTGCTTTGCAACCATGGTGCCGGGGCAAGACCCACAGGGGGAGGCAGGAGCCTAAGATGTTCCTAAGATGTGGAGTTGGACCTTCAGTGCAGCGTGTGAGACCCCTTGGGCTTGTTCAGAGATACCCATCGGCCGGGCCACCACAGACAGAGCAGCTTGGAATGTGCAGGGATGTCCCTCTGTCTAGTGGGAATGTGCCACATGAGCCCTGGATGTGTGGAGACCACCTTGTGCCTCCACCAGCCTCAGCAGAGGGGAAAGGGCCCCGTGTGTCACACTGGACTGTTTGTGAGGGGAGTCAGAAGAGAAGAGGCACCCACCAGCTCACAGGGAAAACACTGAGCTCTCATCCAGTGCCTGAGAAGCCGAGCTCTGGAGTTTGGTGGGTGGCTGCTGGCAATGTTTGATGGTCCAGGAGCAGTGTGAGGAGATGGAAATTCCCTCTGGGGCTGGGGATCGCACGAGTGGCTGTTTACAGCAAGGGAAGAACTGTAGGGCCAGAAGCTGGGTGACCTCCCGACAGCGTCTGCCTGCCAAGGCTCTCGAGATGCGTGACAAGGATGGAGACAGAACACACCAGTCCGTCAGGACAGACAGCTCTGGGCTGTGGGAAGTACCAGACAGGCCAAAGCAGATTTCTCTTTCATCTTTCCAGTCTAGAGAGGAAAGATTTGGGCTCTTCTTCAGAAGAGATGCCAGCTTCCGCGCTTTTTTCCAGGTAAGGCCCTCTTTCCAGGGCAACTTTGTCCTGAGAAGTGAGAAGTTGCTCATGGTTTGGAAGCACAGGGGTACAGTGGACATTTGGGTCAGGTTCATCCTGAGCTCTGATCTGCTGGCACCACCTAAGGAGCCTCGGGCTGTCTGGGGATTTGGAAATATTCTCCCATCTCCACAAATGACGCCAGCTCTCCTTCCCTGGGAAAGCTGTGGGTCCCAGCTGCCCCTTGCAGGATCTCCTTGTGATATACTAGATGAAAGTTGTACCTGATGTTTCTTCCTCTGTGGAGTGTTTGTCATGGAAACTGGATGTTGTACCCATGAGAGAGCTCATCATCGCAGTTACTGTGGGGAGCAGCCTGTTCAATGGCCAAACAGAGTGAGGGAGAACTGCTTACAGCTCTCTGGCCTGGCCCTGCAGCTCTGAGATGGCAAATGGGCTTGGTGAATACTGTCCTGGGACAAATCTGGTGGGACACGGTGTGTTTGGGTGTCTGTGAAGGCAGCACACCAGTCTCCTACCCCATTTCAGACATCTGTTAAGGCTTCTCCAGTGCCATAAACAGAGGTCCTTGCTTGGATATGAGCCAGCAGCACAGAATCATGGAATGGTTTGGGTTGGAAGGAACCTTAAGGAACATCTCACTCCAAATGCCCTCCCACATGGGCAGGGACACCTTCCACTAGACCAAGTTTCTCAGAGCCTCATCCAACCTGGCCTTGAGCACTGCCAGGAATGGGGCATCCACAGCTTCTCTGGGCAACCTGTGTCAGTGCCTCACTACCTTCTTCCTAATATTTAACCTAAACCTACTTTCTTTCAGTTTGAAGCCATTCTCCCTCATTCTGTCACTACATGCCCTTGTAAATTGTCTCTCTCCATCTTCCTTGTAGGCTGCCTTCAGGTTCTGGAGGGTCATAATTCTTTGGAGCCCTCTCTTTTGCAGGCTGAACCATCCCAGCTCTTTCCTCATAGGAGGGATCCTCCATCCTGCTGATCATCTTGGTGGCCTCCTCTCTGTGCTGGCTCCAGCAGGTCCCTGTCCCTCCTGTGCAGGACCCCAGCTCTGGATGCAGTGCTCCAGGTGGGTCTCAGCAGAGCAGAGCAGAGGGGCAGAATCCCCTCCCTCCCCTGCTGCCCACAGGCTCTGGATGCAGCCCAGGACACGTGTGTCTCTCTGGGCTGTCAGTGCCATGGCCGGACCATGTCCAGCCTCTCACCCACCAGCACCCCAAGCCCTTCTGGCCAGGGCTGCTCTGGGTCTGTTCATGCCCAGCCTGTGCTGGTACCAGGGGTTGTCCCAGTCCAGCACTTGGTCCTGTTAAACCTCATGATGTTCCCATGGGTCCACTTCTAGAGCTTATCCAGGTCCTTCTGGATGCCCTCCCATCCTTTAGGTGTGTCCCTCCTCACCTTTTCTCAATGCCTTATCCCTTTTTATTCCCAAAAGGTTGGCTCCAAAGCTGGGCAGTGCCAGCAGTCCCCCCACGATGCTCTTGTGCAGAAGGGCACATTGCTCCAATGCCCTGTTTGTGATTCCCCAGTGTTTGTGGCAGACACACATTTTGTAAGTGCAGGTTATTTTGGCCACTGAAATTACTGATACTGAGCATACTGATGGACAGCAGGGCTCTCTGGGCTGTGCTTACAGAAGAGAAATGGACTTGATCCTTGATCGATCATGCTGATGAGAGCTCCTGAACCCCAGTCAGACGGGCTGAACCCAACCTTTGCTCCCATCCTTCATGTCTATGAAATTAAATCTCCCTGACTGTTGTATCTTGACCTCAGTGGCAGAAGAAGGTTGGCTCTTGCAGTCTGTGCTTACCTGAGGCTTCCACAGCATCATGGGCATAGTTGGAGTGTGAAGCACCAACCATGGAACGGACAGTATTTGTGTGACATATGGCAGATGCACTGGTTTTGTCTGGGAAAAAGGCCTTTTTGGCACCCAGTGTGGTGCTCGAAGCGTTTGAGATAATGACAGATTTGGAGTGTGTTAGGCTGAATTTATATCTGTATTGTTATTTAACTGCCAGTGGGCAGAGCTCCTGTGCTTGCCATGGGGCTTGCTTGCCTGATACTGGAATATCATATATATACTGGATATCTATCTACCTATCATTCTATCTATATCTATCTATCTATCTATCTATCTATCTATCTATCTATCTATCTATCTATCTATTCTATTTATCTACCTTTATGGGACCCTAGTGCTTCTCAGTGTCAGTTTTTTGCTTTAGCAGTTTGCTGCAGCGCTGTGCAGCTCGTCACCTCCCTGTGCTGCTGTGCTGTGCCTGGGAACATTCTGATAACATCCATGCCGACCGGCCCGGGCTGGCAGATGGCCAGGGCATCGCTGCTGTTCCCGTGCTGCTGCGCTGGGCAGGCTGTAACTCCAGTGTGAGCTCCTGGAAAAGGGACTGTGACCTGCAGGTGGAGTCCCCGGAGCGTGGATGTGGTGCACCCCGAGGTGTCTGTGGGCACAGGCATGTCCTTGTCGCAGCAGGTACTCAGCGAAGCATCTGTGGCCATGGATGAGGCCATGCTGGAACACCTGGAATGTCTGGGTGTGGATGTCTGCACGTGACAGTAGGCTCTGTGGCCTGTGGATGAGCCTACAGCAGAGCAGGGGCAAGGGAGGGATTCATTACGGTGTTACTCACTGAGAGACCAGGGGTGGAAATTGTCATCTTGCATGGCGGTCAGCTGGGATTTGAGTTTCATGCAGTGGGAATTTATGTATCAAGAGCCCCCTGAGCCAGAGGAGGTGCACGTGCAGCTGAGACCCCATCTGAGCTGGATTTGGTGACCAGTAATTCCACCCAGCACACTCCCCTCTCCTGCCCCAGTGACCACTGTAACAGATGGAGCCCAAAGTCATGGATTGAGTGAATTCAGTGGTCATTTTGTAGATGTTTTATGTGGATGGCCAATAGACTAAGGTTTGATGCCCGTTTATAAATCAAAGGATGGGAAAGGGGAGAGGAGACAGTTAATGAGGAGGTATTGAGTGTTGTGACGTAACCTAAATGGTATCAAATAAGGGCTGACAAGAGTACTGGTTTTGTCCAGGAAAGGGTAAATTTTCTTCACAATAGCTGTGTTTTACATTTGTGATCAAAACCAGTGTTGATAACACAGGGATGTTTTTGTTATTGCTGAACAGTGTTTGCATAATCTCAATGCCTTTCTTATAATCTGGGAGTGCATGAGGAGTAGGGAGTGGACACAGCTGGGATAGCTGACCCCAACAGTCGAAGGCGTACCCCACACCAATGGTGTTGTGGTCAGCAATAAAATGTGGGGGAAAGAAGGAGGAAGAGCGGGTTTTCAGAGTTACAGCGTTTGTCTTTCCAAACAGTCACCACACGTGATGAAGTATTTACTTTATCAGCATGATGAACGCTTTCCTGGAAGTGGTAAACACCTGCCTCCTGATGGGATGAAGTGAATTAATTCCTTATATTGTTTTTCTTGTGCATGCAGCTTTTGCTTTACCTATTAAATCTTCTTTTATCTCAAGCCATGGGTTTTCTGACTTTTACCCTTCTGATTCTCTGCTCTGCTCCACTTGGCAGGGCGTGAGCGAGCCGTATGTTTAGCTGCTTGCTGGGGTTAACCCACAACAGCTCATCAGCCTATTTTAAGCTAAGGCTATGTTACCCCAGGGCTGCGATGGGAGGGTGATGCTGCTGTGAGCTCACAGAATCACAGAGTGGCTTGGGTTGGAAGAGGACTTTTAAGAAAACCTCATTCCAACCCCCCTGCCCTAGGCCTTCCGCTTCCACTAGACCAGGCTGCTCAGACTCCCATGCCATCTGGCCTTGAACACCTCCAGGGATGAGGCATTCACAGCTTCTCTGGGCAACCTGTAGCAGTGCCTCTCCACCCTCACAGTAAAAATATTTTTTTTCTAGTATCTTATCTAAACCTCCTCTCATTCTACTTGAAGCCATTCCCCCCACTTTTTGGTGGCACATGCTCTGCCCAACTCAACCTTGAACCTAAGAGCGGGAAGAGATGGGAACAGACAGAACAGTTTTTGTCCGAAAACCCGTGGGGAGATTTTAATCTGGCCTCATCCCCCTACTGAGTGGATAGAGAAACCCAAAGGGAATGGGAAAGGCCACATCTGCCAGAGCTGTGTCCTGAGGGGCTTCAGGGGCTGTGTTGTTTGTGTGAGTGATCTGCTGTTCCGTGGGAAGCAGCTGCAGGCAATGGACAGAGCAGCATAGAATTCTACAATCACTGAAAAACTGGGTTGGAAAAGACCCTTAGGATCATTGCATTCCAACCCCTTTGACATGGGCAGGAACACCTTCCACTAGACCAGGTTGTTCAGAGCTCCATCCGGCCTGGTCTAGAACTCTGGCAGGGATGGGGCATCCACAGCTTTTCTAGGCAGCCTGTCCTGAGGATGCTCTGCCTGTCTGCTGATAAATGCCAACCGTACCAACTGGTCTCACAAATCTCTTTATTGCCCTTACAACCATGCTGTGGGGCACTGTGTGGGGTTCACAATGCTGGCAACTATCACAGGGGTCTTCAGTCTTTGGGCAGAGTCCCGCACAGTTGGAAATTGGGGCTGCAGCCCTTGTGGTATTCTTGGTGGGGAATTTCCCCTTTGTGACTGACCACAGTCAGCCAGTTCTGGAGGGCATGGAATGGGGCCTGCACTTATTCTCAGTCTGGCAGCCACGCACCCCTCCAGATCTCTGCAGCCACCACGGTCTGCTCTGCTGCCCAGGCACTGATGTGCGGCCCATCCGTGGCTATGATGGTATGTCCACCCTTTGGCCTGATGCCTGAGCCAGATACCGTCAAACAGAACCTCTCAAACCCTCTGGGTGACTTTTCCAGAGCTGCCATTGCAGGATCTGTGGGGCCTTGGCAGGCGGCTGCTGCCAGGAGCTGTCACGGCTTCTGGGCCTGCAGCTCTTCCCTTGCTGTAAACAGATGCCTGCCTGATCCCCATCCCCAAAGGGAATTTCCAGCCCCTCGTGCTATTCCCAGCCCCTCACACGCTCTGGCTGCCTGCAGCGTCTCGAGCAGTGTCCCAGCTCCAGACAATGTTTTTCCCCACGTTTAGGCACGTGTCCTCTCCATCCTCTGGGACACACTCCTTTGATGATGGCCAGGTCACACGGCCAGTTTTGACTTCCCCGGTCCGCGGTGTGCCTGCGTCAGTCCCTGCTCTGTGTGTGCCTGGCAGGAGGTTGCTCTGCATTGTGCAGGTCTCCTGGGTGGTGCAGGGTGTCCCCTCTGCATAAATCATGTTTAGCTGGCACCAAAATGACCCTGAAGTCACTCCTCATGTCTTCTAGCGCCAGCCTTGTGGTGGAGCCACCTGTTGCTAAGTTCTGAAGGCTCTGTTGTTCTGCCCTCCTGCTCTGAATCACTGCTCATGGCCAGTCACAATTAAGCTCAGAGTATGTAACTTTTTATTATCTTTTAACTATATCCGTGCAGGAAAAGAATTGTCCCCTGCATAGCTGAGCTCCCAGGCCCACTTCCCTCTCTTCCAGCAGCTGTTTCCTTTCCATGAAGGCTGCAGGGAACAACTTGGCCAACGACTGTTGGAGTGCCCTCCTGGCGCTGGTGCTCCTTGATGCCAAGTCCTGATGCTCATGGCCCATGAAACGAGCAGGCCATGTGGTGGGTCCTCTGCCCGGTGTTGGTGCCTGACACCCCCTCCCACTGCGGGGCTCCATCTCCTTTCTCTTTGCTTTCTCTCTGCTGTTTGCCTTTTCTACTGCTGCCTGGGCATTTGGCAGCTGCCTCCTTGGCTGGGGTGTCTGGCTGAACCGCCACAAGGAGCAGAGCCCTTCTCTGGTGTTTTCCAGTCTTGGCTGAAGCACATCTAGCGCCCAGCTTACGGCTTGCTGTAATGTCTTCAGCAAAATCTCCAGAGCTTTCTCGATGTTTTGCTTCATTTCCTTTTGACTGCCTTTAATTCCTGTGTCTCCATGCACACAGCCCCCCACCGACCCTACTGATAACTCATGGAATGTGGCAGCTGCTGTTTCCTCCGGTTCAAGCTCCCAGGGAGGTGAGCTTGTGCCAGAAGCGTGGGGCAGCGCGGGCTGCCGGGCGTCTGCAGCGGGGCTCTGCCTGGTGTCAAAGTCCGACATCCCAAGAGAGAAGAAGAAGTTTCCTCTCCAAAACCACTCAGACAGCTTTTTTTATTTTTTCCCAGCAGCCTCTGAAGTCTCTGTGAATTCACACGCCAGAGTGATGCCTTCGCACAAAGCGCAGGCATCTGCGCACCCCATCCTGGGCAGTGCCTGCCCAACCCACTCATCTCCTGCCACCCAGAGCTCCAGCTCGGCTGGCACACACCGTGCCCCGCTTTGGGAACTGCTGCTGGCTTCGCCGTGAGAGGATTTATGACTCGTTACATCTCCACTTTCAGTGAAGTCTGGGTTGGTGCCGGTAGTTTCCTCTGAGTTTTATGCTTCCCTGCGAGGCCCGTGGGATTTCTGGATGGAGTATTGATGTACTTTCGTGCTGATGGAAGAGAGAGTGTTGTACCTGTGGTTGGTGGAAGGGAGGAGGACTAGCTGAGAGGGACGCTGTTTTTGGAGGATTGTGCAAACAGCAGTTGAACATCTCTTCCTCAAAGTGTCTCCCACTCTTTGCCTTGTCCCCTTGTCCCCTTTCTTGGCCACCCCATGGAGGTCTCCACCATGCCACAGAGGCACAGGCTCTGAGCCACCTCCCCTGTATTTTCTGGTGCACACTCACAACAGCCACAGTCCAAAGGATCCCATGTCCCTCAATCAGGGGGCTGAGAACTGAGCAATGCTGACTGTGTATTTTCCATGGGGACACAAAGCTCTCCCATTCCCTTGATTTTGGGTCCGAGCAGGCACTGTGTGCAGCACTGCACGGGCTGCAGAGGATGTCGTGGGAGGAGAACACTGTTCCAGCGTGCAGGATCTGCTCAGGTCCCTCTCACCCTGTTCACTTAGCCCCTGAACATTTTCATCGTCCTACCTTAAATCTGAGCCACTCTGCAGTCATGCTAGCAAACCAAAGGGTTAACCCAGCACCAGGCTGTGGAATCAAGTTTCCGTCTGGAGAAACGAGGAGTGTGTTCAAGGAGTGTGTTCGGGGCAAACTTTTCAAGGCTGAAGACCCTCTCCCAGCGCAGCTGGCCTCAGCACCCGTGCGCTCCCGAGGAGCCGTTTCCTTGCGCTTCTCAGCATGTTGTGCTTATCCCGCTCTTCCCACCGGCCTCGCTGAAGGTCGGGGACGGAGCAGCAGCCAGCAGGCAGCCTGCCTGGCTCGTGTGTCGCCGGCTTCCAGCAATTCTTTGCCGCGCCCCAAGGAATGTGTCACTGTTCGACATTTCTATACGTTGTGCCCGGCAGCTTGTTCCCCTTCCCAAACACAGGGGTTTTCCATGCTGGGCTTTGCAAACTACCTCTGCGCTGGGTCCTGGGAATCGGGGCCTCTGCAGGAAGGAATTTGCTGGTCAGCGGATTGAGCGGAGCTGTGCGACCCTGTTCCTGTCAGCAGTGACTGTAACTTGGAGGCAGCACCCACAAGGATTTGGAAATTCCCTGTCCCATTGGTTGGCCCCTCTCGATGCCTTCAGTTTGAGGAACCTCTGCTCCCAGCCTTGAGCTGTCTGGGAGGCAGACCCTGCAGTCCAGTTAAGTGGGACAGAGCTGGAGCCTTCTGCAGGGCTGATGGTCATCCCAGGAGTGGAGGAGCAGAGGGCTGAGCGCTCAGGAGAACAGGTCTCCTGGCAATAGGGGTTGAGGTGCTAGGAAACTGTGATGCCAGAAACCGGGGAAGTAATCCACAGATGAACTCCAGGCCCTGGAGCTCTGGTGCTCTGGTGCAAACTTGGGAAGCATTTGGGATGGAGACTTGAGAGAGCCCCTACAAGCTGCTGCGGTGGTTTTACTGCCTGGAAAAGGAGCATGAGCAAGGCAATGAAGTGACCTTTGCTGCAGTCCCAGTGTTTCTGTGCGCTCTGTGTGTGGGGACAGCACAGTCTCTGCCCTCTCACCCTCCTCTCTTCAGACACTGTGGAGGTTCCTCCACCACAGGGCTGCAAAGGGCTGGAGCTGAGCTGCCTGAACATGGGGACATCCTCGTACAAAGCCTTGTTGCAATGGCTCTGTTCAGTGTCACAGACCCTGCAGAGGGTCAGAGAGCGATTCTCTGTATCTCAGACACCTCAGAGAGCATCCTGCCTGCCTGTGTGTCCCTCCCTGTGTCTGCTTCCATCCTGTACCTGTGAGCCATGGGAAAAGGCGGTCACTGCAGGAGCCCAACTCAGCGAGCAATGGGTTATGTGCAAGAAATTGTGCCTGGCCAGCTGCTGCAGGCTGCTGGTGTTTAAGACCCCTCAAAAGCCTTGCCTCCACTGCCCCGTCTGCCCCCCACCCCCTTGGGTGGTGGTCTGCACCTCTGTATCACAGAAGTTTGGTCACCCCTGCGAACAGGGATGCTCGCTCATCTCTCACTGCCCCCTTCTTTCCCCTTGGGCTGGAGGAACAGGTGACAGAGTAAGGCACATCAAGAGGAGGGAGTGAAGGGGATGCTCTGAGGGAAGGGAGGCAGAGAGGGAGACGGGGCATGGACCCCCAGACTGAGTTTTGAGGGGCCCTGCTGCTCAAGCACACAGATGTGTCTGCGGTTGCCAAGTGCCCCTTTCCCTCCTGGGACCTCTCCAGCCACCTTCCTCGGGAAGAGTGAGAGTCTGCTCATCCAGATGCTTTGTTAGAGGTGCAAGTCACAGCAACAAAAACAGGGAATTGCCAAAGACTGATGCCTTTGGGAAGGGAAACACGTGCCCTGACCCTACTCAGCAGCTCAGACTGTGTTTTGGGCTGGCCTCTGGCCAGAGGTTGCTGCTGCGGTGTCTTCAAAACACTCAGAGAGCCAGGGACTTTCCAGGAGCTTGCTGCCATAGTGGGACATAGACTGGGCAAGGAAGGAATCTGGGCTCTGTGCTGCAGAGCTCTCCTGGGCTCCTTTGCGAGCACCTGGCACTGCTGTCTGGGGAGGCTGCGCAAGTAAGGGCTGGAGTGGCACTAAGTACCAGCGTGGCTCTCCTTTTCCTGCCCTGTCCTGATGCCACCAATGCTTTGGGATTAGGGGGATGGGTGACAGCACACAGGATGCCTCTGGGACTCATTCCCCTTGCTGCCAAGTACCCTGGGGAGATGCACCTGCAGACAACCGTCTGCTGCCCGTGTCTCATGCCTGCTGCTTGTGTCAGGCTCTGCTGCCTGACCCCACAGCAGCCTCTGAGTTGTACAGGTGTGTGGGGAGCTGCCTCCCCTGTCTGTGTGCACATGGGCACCCCCCTGAAAGGGATCTCCGTGCATGAGGGATGGAGGAAGCCCCAGCAGTGCAGCCCCAGGCAGTCCCACAGGAATGCTGCTCTCCTGGCCCAGGAGAGGTCTCCTGGCAGCTGTTGGTGATCCATGGCTCCAGCTTTGCCCTCTGCCTGCTGAGGGAAACAAGAGCGTGGGTGCCCGACACAGCTCTGCTTCTGCAGCAGCTGGGACTTCGGTCTTCTCCTGGGTTACTAATTGTCCTTGATGAATATTTATCAGGATTATTCATAATCAGGAACTGGTGGAAAGTCCTGGCATTACAACCCAGCTCTCAGGCAGCAGGGCCTTTGAGGGTGTTTGATCCCCATGATAACTGATCCCATGGGGGCCGCCCATTCCACTGGGGCTCCCTGGACACAGCTGGCACGAGCGCTGGGAGCGGAGCTATCCAAGGAGATGGAGGCCAGGGTGAGCGAAGAGGAGCTGTTAGCGGTGGGTGGTAAAGGATGGCAAGGGGGACTTCCTGCTTGTCCAGGGGGCTGGAGTGATGCTGGGATCTGTTCCCAGAGGGGCTCTGGGCAGGGTGAAAGGCAGCGACACCAGATGCATCATAGGAAATAAAAATTAAATGGTGGGAGAAATGGGTTAGACTTGGGGACATATCAAGCACTAGAACAGGTTGCCCATAGCAGCTGTGAAACCACCATCCTTGGTCTCTTCCGGACCATGCTCTGGTGACTACCTGGAAAATGTCTGACTGTCCTTTCCCCACAGCAGGACTGCTGTCACACTAGTTGCTCAGGGCTTGGTCCAGTAACAAAGAGCATCTCTTGGGATGGCATTTGTCACCATAGGAATTTCCTGTGGCATCCTGTTCAGCTCAGTAGGTTCACTTCTACATCGTCCCCATCTGTCCAGCTATGTCCAGCTGCACAGGGTCATGCCGCTGTGGGTTTTCACATCCTTGTCAGCACATTCCTTCAGCCAGTCAAGGTCCCCACTCACCCTCAGCTCCCCACAGTTTGACATCAGCACCAAAATGTGTTGGGCTGTGCTGTTTTCCCCTGTTGCAGTCTGGCCCTCACATATCCCAGTCCTGGAGCTGTATTTGGCTCTGTTCAGCTGGGGTCATCCCCAGGACAGCCAGACACGGATGNCACCCATTATTTGTGTTGGTGGTTTGGCTTGGAAGAAAATCACAAAGTGGGGGAGCAAAACAGGTTGACTCCTTGGTTTTTTTTGAAGGCTTGGCCAGCTCCCAGGATCCCTTCTGTGGGAATAAACACCCGACCCTCTGAGAGCAGGTAGTGGCAGGTTGTGTAGGAAGCTGGAGCCCACAAACACATCTAGCTGTGATGGGAGAGATGGATGTGTATCCAGCATGTCCCCCACCTGGCACCCCACGCCGTGATGGGCAGCTGGGAACAAGACAGGACGTGTCTGTAAAGGGGGGCTGCAGCTTACAGGAATCCCCCACCCTCTACTTATGTATCACCCAGCCCTTGGCCGGCTAGTGGGCCGTCCGCCAAGCTGTCCGAAAACGAAAGCAAGGAATCCAGAGATAAATAGGAGCAGCCTCAGCACGAGGCAGCAGTGCGTGTCCTGCTCCCAAGCCCTGTCCTGCTCCCAAGCCTTGCCCTGCTCATCGCCCGTGGCAGCACCATGGCTCTCCGCCCTTTCCTGCTGCTGCTGCTGCTGGCTGCCAGCCTGCTCATTGCCCAGGCCCAAGGTGAGGGGTGAGGAGCCTCCTGCCTGCTCCTGCTGGCACGGGGCAGGGTGTGCGGGTGCTCGGTGGGGTGCTCAGGGTGGTGAGGGTGATGTTTGTGGTGCATTGATGTGTGGGGTCTGTGGGTGCGTGCAGGGCTCTCTGTGTGCCTGCAGCATTGGCTTGCAGCGCTCGCTCGGCGTGGGAGATGTGTCTGTGTGCATATGGCTGGTGTGGCAGTGGAGCCCCAAGCTGAAAAGAGCAGGAGGAGAACGAGGTTCAGTCCCTTTTCAAGGAGCTCATCTCTGCCTCAGTTTCCCCTCCGCCACTCTTGGATGTGGTGTCTCGCATTCCTGGGGCCAGGTCTGACCTGTAGCTGGGCACTGGGGTTGAGAGCTGCCAAGCCCCGGGAGCTCGCTGCCCAGGATCACCCGCACCCGCGACACCAAGCAAGCCTGTGCTGCCAGCTGGCATTCCGTGCTGAAGGTGTCCTGACCCACTGACGATCCCAAATCCCACATCCCCTCTTTGCTCACAGGCATTGGGAACTCGGCCTCGGACTGCTGCCTCAAGCACAGCCAGAAAGTCGTCCCCAAGGGCGTGGTGACATCCTACCGCCTCCAGGGACCCGAGTCGGGATGTTTGCTTCCTGCTGTTGTGTGAGTACCTGCGGTGGCCAGGACCACCTGGAACAGTCTGGCTCCAGACAAACCCTCCCCTGTCCTCCCGCTGCTCCCCCCCAGAAAATCTTTCTGCTGCTCCCCCAGGTTCACCACCAAGAGGAACAAGAAAATCTGTGCCTCTCCCACCGATGATGCTGTCCAGAAGCTGATGCAGCACGTGGACAAGAGGGCCAAGATTGCCAAGAGTGGGAGGAAGGGGCAGACCCAGCGTGCCAGGGGCAGACCCAAGAAGCAGAGGCGGCAGCAGGTCTAAGTCAGGCCTGAAGAGGTGGGTGAGGGGGCTCAGCAGAGTGAGGGTGCTGCACCCCATTCTAGATCCTTCTGTGTGCGCATTCAGCTCCTGGTGCAAAGCCTGGGAGAGCTGTCAGAGCCATGCCTGGAGCACTTAGGGAACAGCTCCCTCCTGGTTTGTGCTTGCCTTGAAATTAAATTTTTTTCTGGAGCTGCTGGGATAAGGCAATGCTTGGGAATGGGCAGGGCGGGTCCTACTAGGGAATGGCCCCCCAGTTGGGGTGGATGAGACCATCTCCATCTCACCCCTCCTCCTTGCCTTTGTTAGGACGGACGCCTTCCCACTGGTGACTGACGCTCGGCCCGGCAATGGCAATGGACATAGGCAAACCACACACCCACCCACCCGCCAGCCCCGGGGCGGGGATGGGGCAGGCTGAGGAGGATTCCCTCTGCCCCACAACCTCTTTGTTGCTGCTATGCCTGACACAGAGATCCCCCAGCACCTGCAATGCTTGGGCGCTCTCAGCAAAGCAGGCACCGAGGTCCTCTCTTGTCCCACGGCCAAAAAAGTGGGGACCTGGGCGTGGGAGCTGAGCCATGGCCTCTAGGGGGAAGTGGACAGGCTTCCCACTCAAGGGGAGTTATTTAGCCTAGCAGGATGGACGCTTTTTCCTATGACTTTTTTGGGGGGATATTACACCTTTGTATTTATATTTGAAAACTGTGCTTTCATTCAGTCTTCCTGAAAGGCTTTACTTCTGTCTCCTTGTGCTTCACAAAGTAGCCCTTATGCTGCAGGCTAGATTTTCTGGAAGATATCTCTATTTTTCTACTGAATAAACCATGGCTGCATTTTATTTTCCTCTCATCTGTTTGCTTCTTCTTGGCTTGCAAGGCTATGGGGGACTAGGTAGGTCCCAAGTCCTGTGGTCCTGCTTTGAGCTGCTTGCTGGGTGCTCCTCTGCAGAGCAATTAATCGCAGCTGAGATGGAGAGTTTTGGGGTAACAGTGTGGCCCTGTGGTCTGGACTGTTCTAATCTTTCAGGTTTTACGGTGCACGGTTGCATTGTAGTTTGGATAAAGATAGCCACAATTTGTCCCTTTGGGTTTTTTTTTTTTTTTTAATTTTCTTTTTTAGGTACAACATTTCCATGAAATCAGAACTAATTGTTCTATTTAGTGGAATTATACCCTTTTAGCTCCCCTGGCTACAAAATTGCAATGAAATCAGAACAAATTGTTCAGTTTAGTGGAATTTTACCCTTTTCTTTCCCCTGGCTTTGCTTGTGTCAGGGATTCAGACACTATTAAGAAAAATGCTTAGTTTTCTGGGGGAAAAACAACAACAAACTACCTGCAACTCTCTTATGCTTACTTACCATATCTGAAAAGCCCACATGGTAGGAGAATAGAAGATTTTGTAAAATTCGTTGTGGACATCCTGCAGCCCTTGAGAGCAGCTCTATCCCAAACCTTTAGTGAGAGCAGTCACTAAATAGAGGACACCTTTAGTGAGACTGCAAGTGGAGGTGAGACAGACCCATGGGACAGGGCTGGGCAGCAAATGGCATCTGATTTATCCTGATTTATGCTTGCAACCCGCTCTCCCCGGCATGCTGAGAAGGAGCAAATTAAACAGTTGTGCTAGAGCCGCGCTGCTATCTGCTTGCAGAGATTTTGAACGTGGACTTTGGTCAGTAAAGGTCTATTAAGTCATATAAATGCAGTAATAGGATTTGCAGAGCTATAAAAGTATCCGCACGGGCTGTGTGTTTGCTGGAGTGAAGCTTGCAGCGGAGTGTTTCTACCAAGTACATATCTGGGTATCTGGCTTGACTGCTTTATCAGGAGGGCATTTAGGTCTATCGTTTTAAGGCTGTGTAAAGTAACTGTGAAGTCCAAGATACCGGTCCTGAGCATGGGACAGGCGCTGAGCTGTCTCCTCGCTGCCGCCTCCTCCACACGGAACACGCGGCTGTCTGCCAGACCGGCTTTTGGACAGGATGTGTGGCAATAAAATGTATTCTTTATAACCAAACTCACTCTTTCCGGCTGTTGTGATGGGCTTTGGTGGGGTGGGAAGGGGGACACACTGCATCCAGTCGCCCTGCCTCTGACGAACTCCTTGTGCTGGTTGTGGTGTCAGGGGATTGTGAAATGGTGGCAAAAATTCCCTAGTAATGAGGTCCAGGGGAATATGTCTGCAACCTCAAACAGCTAAGCATGAGAAGCTGGAGCGAGCCAGCGTGTGAAATGTGCCCTGGTGTCTCTGTGTCTGTGGAAGCAAACACCACACAGGAGGGCTTTTTCCCCTTAAATGTGAGGGCATTAGGCTGAAAGAGGTTAAAAAGACAGTGGTGGCGTTCTAATTTGCCCTAAAATTTACCCAAAAACCAGGGTCTGGAAGCACACCGGAGTTTGTCCCGTGCTCAGGAAGGCACACATGAGCATGGGCACGGATGCACAAATGTAACCTCACGTATGCCTGTGCCTGCACATGCACAGGTGTTTGCACTGCCCTTCCAGATTTATGCTGAATGCTGCATTCCATGAAAACAAGGCGGCAGGGTTACTGGGAGCTTCTCGAGGCAGGTGTGAAACAGGTGGTCACAGCCAGGCGGCACCAGGGAAACACCTCCGAGGAGATTCCCTGTGAGAAGTGATGAGCCGCGACCTGCAGCACTCAGCGAGCACCAAAATTCCTTCTCCACAAAGGAGCTGGATCCACGGACCCCAGCTGGGACAGGAGATGGGAAGAAGAAGGTCTAAGGTGGTGCAGCAGTGAAGCAGCAGAAAGGAACTCGCACAGCTGTACCCCTGGGCTGGGCAAACCTGCTGCTGTGTGCAAAGATAAGGCAGTGTTGATGAAGAATGTGCTGGGGGAGGAGATGGGCGAGGGCTGTGAAAAACCCCACC
>VXBU01000721.1:38325-77088 GCA_013400315.1 Bombycilla garrulus | reverse complement strand
GAAGGAAGGAAGGAAGGAAGGAAAGTTGCAATGATGTCAAGCTGAGCGAAGAGTTAGGACAGCTCAGCCACCCTGGAGCAGAAAGGCTTCAATGACAGCAGAGAGCAGCTGGGTGAGACAGAAAATAGAGTGCAGCCAAGGAAGTCTTGAACCCAGGCCAAATGATTAGCTCAAGTCATTAGCTGGTGCAGGCGATGCTCCAGGGCTGTGCCAGCAGTCGAGTGCTCTGGGCTGTGATGCCAGGTGGAGCTCCAGCAAGGCTCACCTGGTCACAGGCGCCCCAGCTCCATCCCTCCATGCCAGTCCTCGCCCAGCAGCAGGAGTGGGCTGTGCTGCAGCAGCCTGGAGGCTGCTTTTGGGGCTGCACGGGTGTTGGAGGGGCTTTGGATTCCAATAAAAGCTTCAAGGTGTTTTTTTGGCGTTCTCTCCACCAACACTGCTCTCCTGAGGTCTGCTATGGTCTTGAGAGCAGAGAGGATGTGGGAAAGTGGCTGGTGAGCAACAGGGGCTCTCATCCTTCCTGGCCCAAGGTGTTTCCCAGTCCTGGCCATCCCCTGGCATTCATACTGTCCAAGAGGGCACAGCCCAGAGCTTCCTCTCAACCCTTTTATTGCTTAACTCCCAAGTGTCCTCCTTCCCACACCTTCTGTTTTGCCGTCTGAAGCCCCTTGGCTTTGGGGTGTCTCATCCTGTTATTCCTCCTTCCATTTCCCCAGAGCCCAAGGTCCCTCTGCTTGTCTCCCATCCCTGTCTCTCCATTGCAGATCTGCTCCTCAGCTGTGAAAAACCATCTGCTCTGCTCTGTGTTGGGGCCAATGTGAGCCGTGCCCCAGGGCTGCAACAAACCACGAACCTCACAGTCTCCCCTGCCCGCTGTCAAGGAGCCAACAGGGGTTTGTTCTGTCCCATATCCTCGTAGATCCAGGTGAACTGGGTGTGCAGCTCACTGGGAATCCTTCTCTGCCAAGCCATGCAGGGCGTGTCCCGGAAATTGCTGACTGGCTGCTTTTTGTACAGGTTTTTGAGCTGTCCCCAGATTTCCCCTCTGAAATCCCTGGAGGAGCTGCAGGGAGGACAAGGCGGAATGATGGCAGGGAGTCAGGGCTGGGGGTGTCCCACCTGGCCACTGCCATCTCCGTGCTGTTTTCAGGAAGCCTCTGGCTGGGAAACTGCAGCCCAAAGGAGATGCTGATGGACACGTGCGTTGCAAGGATCCTGGGAGATGGTTGCTTGCCCAGGAGTGTAGAGCAAGACACAACTAAAGGATTTTTGTATCTGCTGCTCATCACTCATGGCGACCTCAACATCAGCCACATGGTAGCCAATGAGTGTTAGACACAGAGCAGGAATTGGAACCTTTTGGATCCTTCTGAACCAGATCCTCAGTTTCATCTTTGCTACTTCTGGGCAAAACTGTAACTTGCTATTTTCCCCCCCTTATCTCTGTTTAAATCAGATTGACTGTGTTCCCTCAGCTAGAGGAGATCCAGTGGTCCCTGAGCCCCCTAGGCTGCTGTGGCCTCAGTCCTTGTGCTACACCAGGACTGGGAATGTGATGGGAGCTGTGTGGGGCTGCCACGAGCTGGGTGTTGCAAGGGGTATTGAAGCAGCTGCAGTGCTTTCCCAGTATTTCCCAACGAAATGAATGCAGCCAGGCCAGATCCCACCCCAGGGACTGGCTGTAGCTGGAATTTGCTGAAATTCCCCCTTTGCCCTTTCCAGCTCAGTAGCTCAGAGGTGGAAGGCAGACCACCACCAGGCAGCCTGCAGAGCAGCCATCCTGGCAGCTCCTGGGGCTGTTAGGTCTCCAGGAAGGCAGCAGCGTGGTCAGAGCTCCCTGAGGAGAGCCCAGGGGTGAAGGTGATACCCACGTGGTCTGTTTACATTTTGATGGGCTGGATTTCCCACAGGGATCATTAGTCCCTTCTCATTTCCACTTTAATGAACAACTGCATTACCGAGGTTTCTGCAGGAGTGAGTGCTCCTGGGTCCTTCGTGCTGTATCCTGTGGTGTCCTTGGGGCCGGAGCTCCAGTGCTCCCTAATTGCTCAGGAAGAGGCTTAAATGAGTCACAGTGAACAGTGCCCTTCCCTCATCCCCACCAAATCCACTGCCTGTTTGTGCCTCTGGGGACCCTGGACCCTGAAGCATCCCTGTCCTTCCCTCCTCTTCTGGTCCCTGAGGCTCAGTCCTGGGAGGGGGATGGGTGACCTTCCTGAATGCCATAGGGATGCGCTTCAGAGATGACCACACGCTTCTTAGAAATCTTACTGACCCCAGCAGAGGGGGGAAACCCACCACATTCCCCTTTCACAATGCAAGTGGAAAGCCCCTTTCCTCACTCTGGTGCTCTTCCTGGGGAGCAGAGGCGTGTGAAGCTGCTGTACTTTGACCCGCTTGGCTCCCCAACAGCTGCCATGAGGAAGAACAACCTCCCTTTCCTGCCCATGTTGCTGTGGGCAGCTCGAGGGGTGGGGGTCCCCTGCAGCCAGGGGTGGCTAAGAGGTTTAGTCCCAGATGGATGTATTCCCAACTCAGCGTGCTCCTCTGGGGTAGAGCCGGCTGGGAGCCAGCAGCAGGCGGGAGCACCTTGTGCCAGGGAGGTGGTGGCTGGGGACACTCCTGCTTGCCATGGGGTGCAGGGCCCAGCAGTGCCTGGAGGGGAGTCCCACAGCACGGGACTCCCAGCACCCCTTGCCAACCCTTGGTTGTGCTCCGAGGTCTGTCACACACACTGAATGTGCAAGGAGGTGAGGGTTTGTTGCTGGGCAGCCCCCCCGTACCCCGTGCTGGGGTCAGGGCTCTGCTCTTGGGACCCACTCTTTGCAGAGGGCTCCACGCTGTCAGTGAGGAGCTGGCGCTGTGTCAGGAGCAGTTCTGGCCACCAGCAACCGGGAGCTGTCATCCTCCCTGCTGTGACATCTCTTTGGCAGTGCCCTGAGGAGATTAAGTAGAACCCAGGTTGCAGAACCAGCCCACATCCCCAAACTGCGGGGAGCCCGGGGCTGATGACAGACACTAATCCTCCACCACCTAAACTCGCCTTCTACTGGCGTGTGAGTGTCAGCAGGTGCTGACTGAAGTTAAGCTGGCACATCCTGTTTGTGCTGCTCCTCCTGCCCACCAGCCCCGCCTGATTCCTGCCCCACAGCGCGGGCTTGCCAGGGCACAGGAGCAGCCAGAGGCAACGCTTTCCTGAGGGAAGAGATCACCCCGCATGAGAGGCTGGTGACAGTGCCAGTGCCAGTGCAGGGATGCAGCACCACGTCTGGTGGCGTGGCTGGAGTCTCCTCTTGCTTCTCACCGTGGAGTGGGGAAGGGGCAGAGCCTCTCCTGCTGTTGAGAGGAGCAGAGGGACTCACTGAGTTCCCCGGGTCCCAGCTGCGTGCCTTGTGCCCAGGTAGATGTTTGTCCATGTGGAAGGGGTCTGTACACTGCTCTCCAACGAGGTGCAAGGACAGTCCAAAGCTTGAGCAAGAGAACAGGTGCAGCACAGAGACTCTGCTCCAGGGTTTGTTCACCCCTGTTGCAAATATATTTTCTATTGTCAGTGGGAATTTATCTGAATGCATCTGATGCCTTTGCGCTTGTCCTGCCCCTGGGCCCCTCAAAGAAGACCCTGACTGTCGTCTCCAACTCCCTACAAGGCAGCTGCTGACAGCAGGGAGCCTTCCATCGTTCTTTCCCTGCGATGCACAACCCCAGTGCTCTCTGCTTCCCACGGGGGACCGAAGCAGCCTGGTTTAAGGGACATCACTGCAGGTGGCACTGTCACTGGCACGGTGGTGAGTCACCATACCAAGGAGAAACAGCCCCCGTCCCTGTGCTCCTGTGAAGATTCAAAGCGGGAGCGCTGGTCCTCGCTCTCGGCAGTGCCCACGCAGCGGGTGAGCTGCTGGCACCCTGCGCTGTGCACACAGCCTCTGTGGGGGATTTCTGCTCTTGCATGGAGAAAACCTGTTTACAGGAATCTCTGTAGCCGCCTTTGGCCAAGAACCCATTTTCTGGGACACCTGGAAATCAGGTTACTTTTTGGCCTGCGAGATCTTGGCCCTGGAGCGGAGTGTGCTGAACTGCGCTCTCCCTGACAGGTTTGGATGTGCCCCCACGCAGGCACTGGGGACGGCATGGGGAGAAAGCCAGGCTTTTTCCAGAAAGCTGGAGAAACTCTTGGGGGAGAGACGGACATCACCCCAGCACCAACAGGTACCCCAAAAATGGGGCTGAGGTAAATTCTACCCTGCATAGCATCAGAGGGCTGAGACAGTGCAATACTTAGTGTGAATGTTGCAGAGATGTCTCAGAGAAGAGACTGGGAATGTGCGAGGTGAGAGCCCCCCAGGTCCCATCCCAGGGATGGCCTCAGTGCTGGCAGAGAGGGCATGAGAATGTTTGGCTATGGGACGGCAGAACAGCTGGCTGCAGGGAAAGCAGCTGCTGGGATATTCGGGAACTGCTCAAAGATTAAAATCCAGCCTGTTGTAAGACTTGTAACAGCCTCCCAACCTCCAAAAGAAACTGAAAGCCATGGGCTGGAAGGATATATAAGCAGTGGGGAGCAGCAGCAGCAGGGCACAGGGAAGCTGTGCAGAGCTCACCTCTCCTGCCTGGAGCTCCATTGCCTCCAGCCCATCCTCTGCCACACTCAGCGGCAAAATGCAGCGGCTGCATCTTCTCTGCCTCCATCTCCTGGTGCTGGGACATATCCTGGATGGTAAGCGGGGACCTCTCGGGCTGCCTTTCCTGTAGAAGTGAGAGGTTTCAGATTCTTCTCTCTTTTGCATTTCAAGCAGACTTTTAGAGGAGCTCGTGGCTGCTGCTCCATCACAGCCCTCCTGCAATCTCTTTTTGTAACTTGCCCCACAGAGACTTTGTCCTGCCCAAAGTCCAGACAGGAGCCTGCGGGGCTCTGGGGCTGGGAAGGCGTGTTTGAGAAAAGCCATGGAGCAATCCTGCCTTCCAGTGCCCTAGCCCAGCCTGCATGCACGGGATTGTCTTGGTCCCATTCTCCCTAGCACACCGAGGAAACATTCCTGGCATCCTGGAGGCAAGGGGCAGGCCTGGGAGCCAGAGGGAAGGTGTCTGTTAGGGCAGGGCTGGTGTTTGAGAGGCTATGGGTGTTGGACGTGGGGCTGGGACAGGCCACAGCTGGCTGGGGGGGTGACATCAGAACCTCTGCCTGTGGTGGGGAGCTGGGGGGTCCAGACACCTCATGGTGTTGCACCACACCTTGCTGTGAGGGTGCCGACGTCCGTGGGTGCTGCTGTCCTTGCCAGGAGTTAGCGGTGAATACAGCATCTGCTGGGAGGGTGACTCTGGATCGCCTTCCCTGCAGAGAAGCACGGACAGCGATGTCCTTCAGCTGTCACAGGAGTGATCCGTGTGGGGTGGGCTGGTGGTGGGGTAGCTGCCAAACCTGTGATTGCTTCAGTAAATAAAGCTGAAGCCATCGCCAGCCCCTTGGAAATGTGTGTCTGTATTGCAGCACCTGAAGCGGGGTAAATAAAGACCCCTGTGTCCTATCTGGGGTGCAGGAGGGACACAGTCACACAGAAGGGCATCCTTCTGCCTGTTCACTCTCCCCCATCTCCTCTGCTTTCCGTTGGAAGGAGGCAAAGGGCTCCCAGCGCTGGGGTGTGAGCGCAGTAAAGCCGGCGCCTTTGTGCCCAGCCAGGGCAGCGTGTGACTGCGCTCCTGGAGGCACCATCCTGCCGCAGCCCCTTCACCCTCCGGGGAAGCTGGGAGAGGCGCAGCTTTCCTCAGCCTGCGTGGTGTGTTCCTCCTCCAGTGCACGGTGGGAACAACGTCCTCGACTGCTGCCTGCGGACAAAGGAGACGCCCATCCCGCCGCGGATCGTGCAGGATTACCGGCTCCAGCTGGTGCAGGACGGCTGTGACATCCCTGCTGCCGTGTAAGAGCCCGGGTGGTGACGGCTGGGGGACAAGGCCTGGCCATGGCCAAGGGATGGACCTTGCAGGGAGGCAGGGATGAGCGGATGAGGACGCTGAGCTAGATTTGAGGGCGAAGGAACAGGGAGAGCTGCAGAAGAGATCCTGGAGATCCAGAGGCTCAGTGAGAGAGGGAGTGGCTGAGAGGGGAGAGCATGAGACAAAAGCCAGGGAAGAAGGTCATCTATAGGCAGAGATGGGGTCAGGCAGTGAGGCAGGGAGTGGGTGAGATCTTGAGTAGCTCTTGAGCATCTATGGGATGTCTGCTCACTACATCTTGTTTTTTTCCCCCATGGGCCTGGCAGATTCATCACCACAAAGGGCAAGCACCTCTGTGCACCCCTCCATTCCCCGTGGGTGATTCGTCTCCAAGAGAGGCTGGATGCCAAGAGGGTAGGAACTATCCCTGTTCTCAGCCAGGCATGGGATCAGAGGGTTGGTTTGCCAAAAGCCACAGTGGCTTCTCCCATCGTGGCTGGGTTGCTGGGAAGAGCAGGGGCGTGCTCTACCGAGGCATGGATAATTTTTCTTGGTCTCCATTGCTCCTGCCTCCAGCTGGGAGCAGTCTGCCTCCTGGGTAGTCCCTCTTCCATGCCAAGTCAATGCAGCCCACGGACTTTGGTCTACAAGAGCGTCACTCTTGTCTGAGCCTGTTGTGTGCCACGGCAAATGGCACCGGGAGCAAAATCCCTCCCCATTTCTGCCCCGCAAGCTTGGAGTCTGCTGCTTGTGTGTTTTTGTGGGGAGGGCTTGTGATGAGTTTGGTGGGTGCTTTACAAGCCCTGACAGGTCCATCACTGCCTCAGCTTGTCCAGCACGGGAAGGGACCCTGGGGAAGCTCACACCCCAAGGAGCACACTAATACCAGCTGGGTTTTTCACTTCCCCAGGGCAAACCCCAGGGCAAGTAGGTCCTGAAGAAGCCATGGCTGGTCCCAAACAGTTGGAGGGGACCAGCTCCCAGCTGTGAATCTGATGCTGACGTAGCCAACCTGCTTCCACCTCCAGCCTCAGGGCTGACCCTCCTTGAGACTCATGCCAGTGTGTGGGGCTGGGCAGAGCCCTGTCTGCTCTGTCTTTTCCCCTGTGTGTCCAAGGTGGCCCAGCAGCCTGTGCCAGGCTGAGCCAGGGGCTGCTGGACTCCATCACCTTTGCAGCCTGGAAGCTGTTTGACGGGCTGATCTGCGAGGTGGGCTGGGGAGCCTCAGACCTCCCATCAGCACAGCAGCTGTGACCTCCAACCCTACTCTGATCCCTTAGGTTTCCACTGTCAGCCCCAGCCTAGGGTCCTTCTGCATCCCTGGGAGGGGCTGCCAGCATAGAACAGAGTGGGGATGGAGGGGAGCGATGGAGATGTTCCGCAGTGGCCTTACATTGTGCTGATCCTTGCTAAGCACGACCCAGATACCCTCAGAAAGTGTGTGGCTGATGTGGTTCCTCTCTCGCTTTTGAATTCCCTGCACTGTTTCCCTCCTGCCCTTCCTTGCAAGAGCAGAAACATAGACACTAATGCGGAGCAGGCAGAGATGTGGCTCTTAGCCCCTGCTCCCTTGTGGGACACTGCACTCTTTCTCAGTCCCACAGCCTGACACCCCTGTCCAGCCCTGCCCCATGCCCACGCCTGGAGGTCATGCTGCTCTCAGGTTATTTGCTGCTACATCTGTTCATTGCAACAATTCCATGTGTATGCCTCTTCTTTACTCTCCTGTTTTTTTTATTGTGCTGTGATTTTGTAAAATAAAAAGAAAAGCCAGCAGGTAGTTGTCGTGCCTCATGTTTGAGCCTGAAAGCTAGCGTGGAGTGAGCAGACAGCACTGCCCACTGTGCTGCAGTGGGGAGCTGTGCTGGGCTGTGGGGAGAACAAAGGAGGGCTCACAGGGATGAAGGACACAGCAGCTGGGCTGCAGGTCTCTCCTGGCATCTCAGCACTGCGGCAAAACAGGCTCCCTGCTCTGCTCTGCTCTGCTCTGCTCAGCGGGTCCCTGTGGGAAGCGACGTGCAGGGATGGGGTAGGAGGGAGCGCACCAGTGTTGCACCATGCAGCCCCAAACACTTCAGTCCTGCCCGTGCAGATGCTGGGTTGGAGCTCCCCAGCTCTCAGCTTCCACAGGAGCAGGGGGCGTGGAAGAAGCGCTGCAGGAGCGGGAGGTTTGTCCTTGCAGTAAAGGGAAACTGAGGCACAGTGTGGTTGCACCCCCTGGCAGTGCGGTGCAGGTGAGTAGAAGGATAAGCTTTTGGGGCAATGGAGGCTGCTGAAGACACCTACTCCTGGGCACATCCATGGATACAGATGGCAGCCCCCAGCTTCTGCCACTCATCAACAATAAGCTGAGAGTCTGTGGCCATTTTCCTCCTGAGCCTCAGGTCTGGTGTGCACTCTGAATAAAGTCTTGCTGTCTCAAAGCGTCCTTATGTCCCCTTTTGTCCAGGCCATGTGATGTTTGAACAAAGCTGTTCTGTCCAGTTGAAGAATCTGTGTGTCCAACAGGTAGGCACCATCCTCTCCTCCCAGTGTGACTCTCTGCAACATTAAATTAATCAGGTTTGGTGCTAGTCAGCATGCCTGGGCACAGGCTGGGAGTGAAATGGCCCAGGACTATTCCTGAAGGCACGGGAAACATGGCCAACCAGCCCTGAGGGGATGGCACCTGCGGAGGTGCAGTGGCTGGGCTGTTCAAGCCAGGGAGTGCCCAGGTACCTGATGGCTTTTTGCTGACACCACTCGAACACAAGATTAATCCTGTCCCTTCTTCTCCCCTGGTCGCCTGGCTGAGTCAGTTGGTGGCTTGTTTCTCTTTCAGGCGCTCTCCCCTCTGGGGTCCTCCTCCCTGGTATCTGCACACGCAACGCCGCGGGCTCGGATGTCTCCGAACATGAGTCTCACAGAGCACCCGCTCTGTCCCAGATCATTAACTACAGTGACAGCCCCAGCAATTCAATCCTGTGCAGAAGGACGAGAAGGAAGGCTGGTATGGGAAGAGGGGCCAAGACAAACAGTGTGAGTGGGAAATGAGGATAACTGGCGCTGGCTTGGACAGAAGCCTTCCTGCTGCTCGCTCAGTGACCTGTGAGGGGGCCGTGGCTGGGGAGGGGGAGGATGCTTGGCATGGATCTGCTCTGAGGCTGAGCTGCTGCAGCTGGAGCGGGTCCCTGTGAAGGGCAGGGACTGCCAGAGGGGCTTAGCCTGGGGTAGATCAGATTCATCCTTGGCTGCAGGCTAGCACGACAAGGAGAACAGGGAAAATGAGCGAGAAGGGGCTTGCACTGATCTCTTGGATGTTGGAATCAGGTTAATCCATTTCCATAAGTGTTCCAGGGATGTCTTAGCCCACAAGAACATGGTTACAAAGCCCAGGGTTCCCATCTCTCCTGGGAGCAGTAAATGTGTTCTCCTGAGGGCATTGCAGCTGCACACCACGGATCCCTGCTAGGTCCTTGCCTGCCAGGGCTCTCAAGTGGATGGTGATCCAGATCCCAGCTCTGGCAGCACGCTGCTCTTATCCCCCAGGGGAGGACAAGAAGAGATACTACTAGAACTAAATACATAGTCGTGGTTCCTCTCTCTCCTCCTGCCCTGCAGCAGCCTCTTCCCCCACTCTAGAGCCCAACTCCTCTTGGAAATCTGTCAAAAACCAGACTGGTTCAGTGCTTAGTAAAGTAGGGAGTGAGTTTCTCTGACTCAAAATGTCAATGATCTCTTTAGAAGGAAGCAACCACTTTCCTTAGGGAAAGCAGCTTGTCACTGCCGTGTCAAGAACCTCCGTTCCCAGCCTGAAGCTAGTTCCAGTAAAAAAGTCCTCCTGCTTTCCTCTCTTCAGACATGTTTTTCTTGCTCTTTTCCTACCCTCAGTGCATCCTCAGGGGTGGGTGATGCAGGACCAGAATCCATTGCGGTACGTTGCAGATATTCCCTCAGGAGCTCAGGAGTAGCAGGGATTACTTTGGCTCTGAAGCACTGGCTGAATCACCTGTACCCCCTTCTTCAAACCCAGGAACCTGTATTTCACATGTTGTGGAGCAACACGATGCTCTAACTACAAAGCTTTCACAAGGAGCTGGCAAAACAGACTCTCTCTTGGTGGCTGTGCTCAAGGCAGGAGGGAAAGGACAAGGCTGCATCTATGGAAGCAAGCTGAGCAGGCACTGGGTGGCTCCCTGGCCGCCAGCACTCACAGCTGGGATCAGGAGAGCACCCGTGTGTCTGCCTGGCATGGTGAAAGCGGTCTGGGATACTGCCCAGGCTGAGCTCAAGGGGCACCAGACACAGCAGGCACAATCTGCTGTGGGCTCGAGGTCTGACCTGGCACAGACCCCGCTGGGAGATAGGACTGAAGGTTTCGTGGCAAAAACACCCATCTGCTTCTCTGCAAGCAAGGTGCTGAGGGAAATGCTATGCTGCTCTCCCTTGGTGCCACAATACCCTTTCCAGGAAGGGCATTCACTGGAACTGGTTTTGTCCCTTGGCTCCGAAGGGACAGCGTACAGGGGCTTTTTCTGTCACCAGTGTCCCCCCTGTGTTGCACATGCTGCTCCTGGAGTGTCTGGGGATGAACCAACTGCATCCTCCCCACACGGACCTGCTGCCAAGGTGAGCAGCACCACGGGGGATAAAAGCTGTTCCCCCTCTCACAACCCTCACACAGCTTCTTCACGTGACTCCCTGGTGCTCAGGGGCCAACAGGAGTTGTGGGCATGACCCTGGCACTTTTGCCGGGGCAGGTGTTGGAGTCCAGGGTGTTCCCCTGGCTTCCCAAAAAAGGATTATCATCATTGCAGGAAGAGTTACAAGTCACAAAAATAATTAGAGTATAAATGAGATTGTTAAAAAGTAGAAATATAAGTTTGTGACACTGTTATAATAAGAAGCTTAAAAGTTAAGATGGAGGATTTTTACACGTGGTATGTTATTTCTTCTTCTCCTTCATGTCATCCATNAAGAATAAACAACCTTGAAAATCTAGAAAAACAGCTTCTGCATCTTCCTAGGGGCTCAAGCTGGGAAGAGAAAGAAAAGAAAAAGGAAAGAACACAAACTTGGGAAGGGTGGTAAGCCAGGTGAGGAAAAGCCCCTTCATCTTGTTCCATTGTACTGTTTGCTCTTGGATAAACAACATGTGTGGATGATGGAGAGGATCCAGACCTGGCATCTCTCATCCTCCCCTGCTTGCTCCCCCCTCATTCCCAGCATATCACCACCACTGCTGCTTGTCTGGACACTTTCTGTCCTGTGGGAAGATGCCAGCACTCTTAGCCAGGCTGTGCGGTGCCAGGAAGGAGCTGGTACCATTCCTACCACGATCCTCGGGCAGCTGAACTCTCCCTGGTGGTCTTGCCCAGCCTGCACCTCCACGGGCTGATCCCCAGGACTGGAGAATGGGACCAGGGTGTTTCTCCTGCCCTGAGCTCCTGGAGTCAAACTGAGCCCACCCTTGTGCCCAGACAGGACTTGACTCAGCTTTGTGTTTCTAGAAGTAGCAGGAGCTACAGCTCACTGCAGTGAGGGCTGAGCCACGAGCCAGGCACAGCTCTGCCCAGGGCTCCCTCTGGAAAGGGAGGAGGGACCCATCCTCTCTGCACCCATCTTCTCTCTTTGCACAGAAGCACTAGAAACTGGAGATAAAGACAAAACCAGGAGGGAAAGTGAAAAGACTCAACCTGCTGAGAGAACACTCTGGAAGTTACCTGTTACCCACCCCTCCTGAACAAGCCGCAGGCAGTGACAGGAGGCTTAGTGCCATTTCTGTGGCCCTCTTCACCTCTCCCTCCTGTTTTCCTGCTTAGGTGTGCCTCTGGGTAAGGCTTTTTTCTGCTCTCCACACTGTGTGCCCAGCCACAAAAGGCTAGAGGAAAATTGTCTTCCCTTCTTTTCTTAATTATTCTGCAACCACAGCAAAACGGGCTAGATACAGGGCAAAACAGAACTGTTTCTGAGGGGTCACCAGCAGCTCAGACTGCAGGGATGGGGCTCGGAGGGTGCTAGCAAAGATCTGGTTAGCTCTGCTTGGGATGAGAGGGACAGCCATGGGGCAAGCAAAGACGAGAAGATTTTGGACGTTCTCATGGATTTGTGAGATCGGTGTGCAGCCTGAGGCTGGCTGGGATTCATTACACCCGTAAGCATGAGAAATCTTTCCTTGTCCACCATGAAAAGGGACAGCCAGGAGATTGCTGTGTAAGGCAGACCCACGGGCTCTTGCTGCAATCTTTCTTTAGATCTAACAAGCACAAACTCTAATCTGGTGTCTCACTCTGTCTGCTTGGCCCCGTGCTGCCCAGTTTGTGCCCAATTTTCTTGGACCTTTCTGCCCTAGATAGATTTTACTGGCACGGTGACTGTTCTGTGCCTGTCCAGAGGACTTGGCAGCTGTGCTGTGTCAATGCAGAATTGCAGGGTGTGGTGTTTCACAAGCTTCCTGGCTTTGGAGGTTCACCTGCTGCAGCCTTTACTCATTCCTTGCTCCAAACATATCTCATTCTTTCCCACTTTCCCACAGAAAGCAACATTTTCTTTCTTGCAGATGTCATGGCTGGGAAAGCCCCTTCTTGGCTGAGATGTGCACAGATTTCCCCACACTGCAAGCCCCCAACTCTGTTTACTTGGACGCTACTTAATCCTGTTTAAATTATCAAGCTGTGACTTTCTGCTCTCTGTGGGAGGGACGACGCTCCAGAAATGTGAGCTGCTGAGGTGGTCCTTGGTGAATAAATCAAATGCTTCCCTTGAAAGTACCTACAACGTATAGTTTCCCACCTTTTTATTGAGCTGACACAGCTTTTGGAAAGGCACCAGTGAGCGTTTACAGTGATGGATGACAGACACTGTACTGCAAAGAACAAAAGAAGAAGTGTCCCGGATACGCTGCAGCTACAGATTCAGCCTGCTCTCAGAGTGCTTGGTTTCATTTCCCAGCCACTGCGCTGTCTTCTGACCCTGCGAAGGACAGCTACCCCAGGGAATTCCCAGTGTCAGAGCCAGCAGGGCTGCGAGTTTCGCTGCCTGCCTGGGGTGAAAGCGGGGCTGATATCTGCTGCGTGGAGCCCGGCTGCTCCTGGAGGCTGTGCCTGCAGCGTGCGATGGCTCCTTGCTGAGCCTGTGGGATTCAGATGCCTTCAGGAGGTCCTGGAGATGCTGTCACTCAGCTCAGCACTTCTCAGGCTCTGTCCTGTGTGCAGTGCTTTGCCTCCCATCCCAATACACACACTTATTTTGCAGCAGATATTTTGCAGCTTGACAGAGGATGGTAGGAGGGATGCTCTCTCTACCTTGATCTGGTTTCCAGCTAAACTACTCAGTAGCCTTGCTGCCAGCAAATCCAACACAGGTGGTTTGCTGCAAAAAATAGCATCTCCTGGCATGCCTGTGTGATGTAGAACTGGTGTTTAAAACTCAGTTACTGCAGACCGAAGCAAAAAATCACCACAAAGAGCCATTTGTGAGTCAGCCTCACACCAAGAGGTGCTCAGGCCTCCAGCCCAATTTGGCAGCTGGTGCAGTGCTAATGGGAGAAGTGCAGGTTGTGTTAGGATGAGGAAAAAGGGGTACATGTACTGCAGCTCGCTGTCACTGCACCCGGGTGCTGTCCCCTTCCCTTTCACCTGGGGTGGCTGTTTGATTTATCTCTGAGATTTCTTCAGTGAGGATTTTGGACATCACTCGTGAGAGGTCCCGTAGTGCACGAATTATAAAAATCAGTCTTGTTGGGAGGCGTGATCCCAGATGGGACAGGTGGACTCTGCACCTGCCTGGGAGGGTTGTATGGGACAGTGGTGAGTTTGATCAGAGGTGTGAATGATGTGGCCTCAAACAACAGGCTGAAGGAACTTGATTTAATCTTGCTTCCAGGAATGGATGACATGGTCTCCAAGTGCACAGGGGGATATAGAGAAGAGAAAGTGAAAAGAAGTACTGAGCTTAATTCTGATAAGTCAAGAAGCCACAGGGGTCAGACTTTGGGGGAAATTCCATTTAGCAGGAAGAGGCAGATGAAGAAATTCTGCATATTCACTGCCAGAAACCTTTACAGTGAGACCAGAGCTTGTCAGAAAGCTGGAAGTAGTGCTGGCTCTGACTCAGCATAGGATGGGTTAGATGACCCCAGGCAGTCCTTCCTAATCCTTTTTCCCCTCTTTGTTATATTGTCCTACCAGGTTTCTAGTGGGTGAGGTGGACTTTCTCTGCCTTCTGGGGGCTACATGAAATCCTTCACTTCCCATGACCTTGGGAATCTCTAAAAGGTGGAGAAGGGAGGATGGAGCTACACTCTGAAGCCTCCATTTAGTTGTTGGGTGCTTGATGTGAGGCTGCCTGTGGTCGCAAGAAACCCTTGCTGCTGGACGCAAATCTGGGATCCGACCTAGTGCCCAAACGATGAAGGCGCCTCGGGAGCATGAGGAAAGCTTGCCATGCCAGACTGGAAGAAACAGATCTTGTGTGTCTTCCATTAGAAGCACTTTTGGAGGAGAGCAGGCTGTGCAGTGCTAATAGCAGAGTAGGAACCATCAGCAGTGAAAACCAGCATTCTCTTTGTCACCATCTGGGCCACATGCTAGGGTGCTCCTGACGAGGGCCTTGGCAGGCTTGGCTCTGTTTCGGCAGCATAATTTGAGTTTGGGCTTGAGGAAAAAGAGAAAGCAACCCAAAGAGATAACAGAAAAGAGCTCTTCAGGGCGAACGTGAAGCCAAGGAGTTTAGCATCAAACGCCTTTTGAAAGCAGCTGTGCAGCCTTGCTCAGGGATAAATAAAGGCTGGTTTGAAGCTGGAGAGCTAGCTGGCAGAACACACTGTTCCCATCTTGCCAAACACTTCCCAGACCACCTGTCCTTGCAGGGCTGGGTTCCCCGCAGAGCTCTCATGCTGCTGCACGCTCCAGTGGAGTGGACGGGTGCATTGCCAGCGCTCAGCCTGGGCCTAGGGCGAGGGCACAGCTCCGGCTCATCTTGAGGGGGAAGCCCTTGCAGGGTCCTTTATCTCTCTGGAGAGGTCAGCGAGATGGAGACCGTTCCGCTTTGTGGTGTATCCTCACCCTTGTGATGTCCCCAAGATCGGGAGCAGGAGGCAGCTGTGAGAGTTTGGCTGGCAGGAGATGTGCGCTGCCTGGCCCCCAGGGCAGTGGAAATCAGAGACCATGGTTTTGGGTTGGTGCAAGGTCTGAAGCACTGGAGTCAAGGGAGTACTAATCAAAGCAGGCCCTCAAGTGTCTGTGCTCAGTGCTCCAGCAGAATAAGGAAGGACTCAAGCAAAAAAACATCTGGAACAAGATCAGAAGCCAGACACTCTCCTAAACAAAGGAGTTGCATGGCCTTGGAGGAGAAAACAGACATGTAAATAGAGACGGAGGGGGCCAACAGAAGGTTGGGTTTCTCTGGATCTCATTTGTCTTCCTTGTGCTGCAGCTGTCTAAAGTAAATGCTGGGGGGCTGTGGTGTGCTGGAACATGCTGGGGCCATTCATCATGGGCTGTGCTGGAAGCTGGGACAAGTCCACGATGAGCAGAACCTCGCGGCTTTCCAGAGGGCTTTGTCTCGCTTGCCCCACTACTTTTGAGGCTGCAGCCTTTCCTGTGCTGCATGTAGGCAAAGGTAGGGAGAGAGCAACAACTTCTTTCAGCAGGGCATTCACCCCTGTGAATGTGACCCTGAGGTACTTTCTCACAGGGAGTCTGACTGGTCTTCAGGACGGTCATTGCCCTCTCTGTTTCCAGAATCCCTTCAGTACTCTGGGAAGGAATTCCTCCTGGTCCAGATCTTGCCCCTCATTGACTGTGTCTGGTTGTACTTACACAAAAGCCTTCTGGGTCAGTACTTTCCAGTCTGAACAGCCTCAATCTGCTCAGCATTTCTCCTTCTCTTTCTGCTCTCCAGCTCTGGACAGTGTGTGTGAATGTGGAGGGCAGGTAGTTCTGCAGGGATTTGATGTGGAGGTGCTGCAAGGGCCTGTGTTTGACAGCCAGGAGAGGGAATCTCGGCACAGCTCTGCTGTGAAGCAAGTCTGCAGCTCCATGCCATGCTTGCACGGGCCATCAGGGGCAGCACGGGCAATGAATCGAACATTAAAATTCCAAAGTGAGGCTTTTTTCTCAGCTGCTTGTGAAGGGAGCAGGAGGAGGCCGCAGTGGCTGGGATTTTGAGGGCTTCCCTGTGGAGCAAAGGGGCTGTACTGTTTCAGAACAGCATCATCCTTCCCAGTTTTCCTGTGGGATACCCCTGTCCAAGGATTTCCAGGCAGAGGCTTATCAGCAACAGGAAAAAGCCATCAAAGAAAGTCAAGCTAAAGTCTTCTGGGACAGAACTGCTGAGAGTGCACAGGGGGAGCTGGGGAAGTCTCTGAAGCATGTAAAATGTACTAGGCTGGTATTCCTAAAGGGGCACAGCAGCAAGGAGTGGGAAGTCCCTGGCTGGGTCTTCTGTGCCTGATAAGGCTGACTGGCTCCATGCCCTCCTAAGGAATGGCTTGCTTGTGCATCCTTTCTTACTGGAAACAGAGGGGAGAGTCATCAAGATAACAGTCAGAAGGATGGGGAAAGAAATGTGTCCCACTCCAAGAACAGCCATTGTGTTTGCCAGACTCCCTTAAACCACCGGAAAGGAACTATCAGAAACTGAGCAGCCCTGAAAGCTACTGAGTGCCTGAGCTTCTCTCCCTTCTCAGAAAGCTGCTCCTGCAGCATTAGAAGTGCACTGATCCCCTGGAATCCTCAAAAGCCTTTTCTTCATCCTTTTCCCTCCNTCAGGGAGGCTGACCCAGGACCCCTGGTCAAATTTCATTAGAAACATCCTCTGCACAGCCCACTGCAGCATTGCTGGGGTCAACCCAAAGGCTCCTCTTCCACGTGCATCCCTGAAACGCTTGGGTCAAAGCTTAAAAACAGCAGCAGTGCTCTTTTCACACTGCCTGTTGATAATCCACTGAACTCTCAGCACAGGGTGCAGGTGGGCACAGCCAGGGGCTGGACAAACCCAGCTCAGCTAGGTGCATGTGGTTCCCACACAAGCTCCACCTGGGGAAGCTCCTGCACCGGTGACTCCTGGCACAGAAGGATGACTCTGGATTCCTCTCTCTCTCTGCTGAGTTCTCTTATGTACCTAGCAGTGGTCTCAGCTGAAGAGAGAGCCACGGGGAGAGGGCCTCTGTCCTGACCCAGCACTGCTGCCTTCACCCTTTGCACTCTGAAATTTCTCTGATGCCTTTCACACCCTTTTATCCTTATAAGAGGTATGTACTGCTGCTCCTCTGAGTGATCAGAGAGGCTCATTAACCTGTTCTCACCTTCCTTGCTGGTGTCCCCTGACAAGCTCCACAGGGTGCTGGGGCAGCTGCTCTTTCCAAGCATCCTGCTTGCTGAGGCACCCCTCACCCTGCGGGGCGGGGGTGGCATGAGGGGTGCCTGCAGAGGTTCTTCCCTGTCCTTCATCCCCAAGGGATCTTTACCTACCCAGCATATCTCACATCCTGAGGAAGTGGCTGCAGACAGAGGCGCTGCGAGTGCTGTCCGGGATGGAGCGTGCTGGTCCTTTGACCTCCTGTGCTACGGGAACAAGAGCTCTCCTGGCTCTCTGCCCTGCTCTAGCAATGCTTAACCCGCTGTCCCTGACTCCCTGAAAAATCCCGGCCAGCAGAAAAAGGCAGCCACCCGCCGGGAAGAAGGAAGGCACCACCGGGTCTCTTCTTGTTTTTGTTCAGGCAGGCAAAGTCCAAGGCTAGCTGTCACAGGGAGCCATTTCAGGCTGTGGGTGTGTGGCAGCACATCCTGCAGGCCCACAGAAACTGGCAGCAGAGATAAAAAAAAGCTGGAGAGAACTTTGCCTGAGGGCATCCAGGGGTGGTGCAGGGCTCAGGACATGATGCATGATGTTGAGCTGGTTTTATGTGAACTCACAAATGGTACTGATGGGTACCTACAGTTCCCTGCAGTAGAGAAACAGCACCCCGGACCACATCTGTGCTGACTGTTGACTGAAAAATGCTGATGGGTCATTCCAACACATTTCAAGTATTTTGTGGTTTGGTTTCTATTTGTGGGTTTCATTCAGTTTGTTGGTTGGTTGTTTTGGTTTCTTTTATTTAAAGAGAGATTTATGTGGATGGGGGGTTTGGGGTGAACATGACAGGACTCAGAGGTGGGCACAAAGTAAGAAGCTGCTCTGACAGATGCCTATCCTTCCTCTGAATTTCTTGCAGCTGCTGTTGCTGCATCCCAAACACTATTTCTGAAGGGACAAAAGGGTTTGTGGTCATTCTGTGGGAAGATGGCCCTTGTCACCAGCATGCCTCAAGGTGGAGGAGCAGCACCAGCAGAAGAGGTTGGTCCCTGCCTGTGTCAGAGAGCTTATCAGACAGATGTAACTGCAGCTCTGAGCCCAGGAGCGCCTGGGTTGCGGGAGAATGACACTGCTGAGCTCTGGTCCGCAGTGACAACAGGCTCATCCCTTTACTGTAGCCCTGCCATGGTCTCTGAGTGTCACTCACTGTTCTCCTCCTTCCCTGTGTTCAGGAGTGGCAGCTAAGTTTTCCATTCATTGCATGCCTGCTCTGTTTAGATAAGACTGTGAGGGCTTTAGGGTCTAGAGCAGGTCTGAGTCCCTGGGCAGCACCTGTAAGAGTAACAGAGACAGAGGCACCTACGGCTGGCACACTCTGCACTTGGGTGCTGATGCTCTTTTTGGTGAGCAGGAACTGCAGCCACAGTGTCCAGTGCTTGCGTGGGCCATGGGAAGTGCTTCAGCACTCTCTTTACCTCCCTGCTGCCCTAACATCACAGGAAAACGCTGCTACAATCCTCCAGGCCAGGGGAGCCCTGCTTTGGTCATGTAACACCTGTCTTTGCTGGAGACGCCATCTCACGGAGTCTGTGATGAGCAGGGCTGGGTGCACAAGCCTTGTCCCCCAGAGCTCCCTTCTCACACGAACACAGAGCAAGGAGAAGGCTTCTGCCAAAGTCCCAGCAGCTCCAGCAGCGGCTGCAGGCCGGCAGTGGGAGCTGGGCACAGGTGACAGCCACGTATGCCCACAGCTTACGGTGAAAGAAAGAGCTTGCACGGGACGCAGTGAGCACGGGACGGAGCCAAAATCTCCATCCTGGTGGATCTCTGCTACTCTTTTCCAAGGTTCCCGTGTTGGTACATGTAAGCCAGAGTCAGTTCAGAGCTGACATCGCATCAGAGCCCTAGACACATTCCACAATGCTGTTCGCTGGGTTTGTCCCTCCTGGTGTCACATGCGACTGTGTCACAGGGGGCTGCGCATGGCCCCCTGTACCTGTGAGGACACTGAAAGCCACCTGGTTTGCAGCCAGGGATGGGGTAAGGCCACCCCGCTTAGCCTGCCCCAGGTGCATGCCAGTGAATACTTCCCCGCTAATCAAGGATGTTTTCTAGAGAACTCTGAGCCGCCCACAGCTAATGTCTCACACCAGTGTCATTTACCTCTGTAGTGCAATAAGCTGCTGATTACACAGCAGTAGATTAAAGGGCTTTAAAAATCTTTATTGGCTACAGGATACAAAAATTTAGCCTGGTAACTGTCTTCAAAGAAAAAAAAAGAAGTGAAGGTAAATCTAAATGATAAAGGGAGGACTTGGCACCTTATCCCCCTTTTTACAGTCTGCTCAGGTTTACAGATTACACAGTCCTGTGTACATTTCAGTAAATACTCACAGCGCTACCATGAAGGTTCATTTCCTTGCAGAGACATTTGCAAGCTCCACACCTTGGTCTTATCCTCTCTCCTTTTGCACTGACAATGGTAATTTGTCCTTCGCTGCTGATGGATTGTGTGGCTCAGTGAGATACTTTGTCACTCCTGGCCTGAGCCGTGAGTAGAGGAGCTGTGCGGAGTTGTGTTGTCTCCCTGCCGTTCTTGGCAAAGATGAGGAGCACATCATGAGACATCAACAGCTCAGGTCCCAGAGATACCAAGGGGCTGGGATTCCCTTGGTGTGACAGGAGCAAGACCCCACAGCTGGGTGGGCAGCATCCCCTTCTCACACCTCGTGAGGTTTCAGCTGCTGCCCCTTACCCTGAAAATCAGTCTCCTTGTCTCTTTTGGGCCTTTTCTACATTCTGGATCTGAGCTGTGCTTTGAGGAAGGTATCAGAATTATTATACCAGGAAATCACAGTACCAGTCACCATGGGCTGCGCTGGAGCCTGTGCAAAGGGAACCTGCGCTTCCCCTTGCAGCTGATGTTCCAGCAAAGGCGGCAGATCCTTTTCGTTTTTTATCTTTGAAGTGACTGCCTTCCTGAAGAAATGAAAGCATGGCCTTTCAGGTATCAGTAGACTTCCTCTGGGCTCCAGATCCCAGTTCTAACACTTTTATAGGTTTCCAGCTCTGCAGAGCAAGGAGCAGAGTAGAGGTGAAGCAGGCCTGTAGATCACCTGTCAGGTCTTCACCAGGGATCCTCAGGCCACAGCTTAGGAACTGCTGCTTTTAAAGGATTGTAATGCAAAAAGGAAGAGAAAAAGGTTACTTTCTGCAGAACTGGGCCCTGGAACAGAGCCAAGCTCCTATGCTTGTGTAATGAGAATAAGCAAACACCAAAAACCCCGCAGGAAGGGGAGGCCTTCCTCCCACTGTAGGATCTGAGCCACCAACAGCGCTGACTTCTTCCTCTTTCCTCCGACTGAGGCTTCAGTTTCTTCTGGGTTCTCCTGCTGCTGGGCAGGCTGCCCTCCAGCAGTGGTGGCACACAAACCGTACTGTGCTTCCTTCCATCTGCCCCTCCGGTGGGCCCCTGAACTCAGCAGTTCTCTTTAGCCAGGCTACAGGCAGGAGTGTGACCTTTTGGCTGTCCCAGTGTCCCTGAAAACAGAGCAGCGCCCCAGGGCTGCACAGGTGACAGCAACTGAAGCAAATGTCCCCTTGTGCTGGAACACTCTGAGCATCACTTCCGTCAGGTTTTGGCGCAGGTCAGCTAGCCTGACCCCAAAGGCAGGCAAAATTCCCAGCCAGAACAGGGTCCTTCTCAGGGCTGATTTCTTAGTGCAAACGTAGCTGGAGCATCCTTGCTCCTCTCTGTGCAGGCCTGGGTGCTGGTTTCTGCACAATGCTTCTGCTGGGGCTCTCAGGGTGCCATGGTGGGTTATTGCCGTCACCCTGCCACACGGCTCTGGAGAGGCTCATCCCTCAGCTCTGCACACAGCAAGAGCATTTCTCCATCTCCTTTGGCTACCTTTCCTGCTCATGCCTTTTGTCCATCACCTTCTGGGGCATCTGAGCAAGCACAAAGGAGATGGACAGCCCCACAGTGCCCTGCAGCCTCTTTGAGTCTGCCACCTGTGCCCCACATCATGCCAAAACCCCGGCCAAGGCCACTGGGAGAGAGGTGCAGCTCTACCCGAAGTAGCTTGGCACAGCTCTACCAGAATTTCTGAAGCATTGCCAGCTTCTTGCTTAGAGGATTCTCTCACCAGGCAGCACAAGCTGAGGGATATGGCTGGTGTCTCCCTGCTCCACATGGGAGAGAAGTTGGATCCCAGTTTGCTTCAGCCCCTGGTTTGCTGGTTAACTTGGGGCCACTCCTGACAGGGCCCAGCCTCCAGGAATCTGAGACAGGGCCTAAAGTAAGGCCAGAGGGTGGGAGAGTGGCTGCTGCCCATGGCAGCCGCCACCAATTAGAGATGCCACGCAGAGGTGAGAAGTGTTTGTTTGGTGGAAGCCACCCCCAGAACCCTGAGCCTACAGGGAAGGGACAAAACCGCTCCCAGGGCCTGGAATGGAAAGATGGAATCATCATCATACATCAAGGTAAGGATATGACAGCCCCAGACACATTCCTTGGTGTCCTCAGGTCAAGAGGTCGAACCCTCCTGTACTGGTAGATCTTCAGGAGTGAAGCAGCCACATGTGTGCTCAACATCTGCTCTGCTGCCTGCAGAGGCTGTGAGTTTCACCAGGTGTGGGGAAGCCTCAAGCCACAGGGGTGCTGCACCAGAGCCCACACCATCCAGTCCAGCAGTTGTCACTGGTGTCCCTGTTGTCCCCAGGCATCAGCACACACCAACACAAGGGTTGGCAGGGAGCCCAGCTGGAAAGGGCCAGAAGGGCTTTCTACCTGCTTGGCTCATCACGATCTGTCACTGGCTTCCTGCCCTGAGCCACAGGGCTCCCAACAGCTCCCTCAGTTTCTATTCCCCAGTCACATTCTTCCTTTCATTTTCCAGAGCTTTCTCTGTGACTATAAACAATCTTGTGAGGAACTTGCCAGTCCTTGTGGAAGAAGAGGCAATAATCTCTTCCTGAAGGAAGTGGCCGGGACACCTGAAGGATCCTTCTAACCCTGGTGTAAATGATACCAAACAATGTGCCCAGGAGGAAACTGAGGCAGTGAGGGCAGAGGAAGCTGTGAGGAGCAGGGCTCCAGAGCACTTTGTGGAGGGAACACAGCTGCTGCCATTAGTTAATTACTGCTTGGTGAGGGCTGTCATTGCTGGGGATCCATGGTGCTCCTGTCTGAGCACTGGTGAGCCACAGGCTTGCCACAAAACCAGGCAGCATGCTGTGAAGGGCCAAGAGTCCTGCTGGGGGGTCTACAAGGAATGTTTTAAGTGAGATGATTTACTACTTCTCATTTGCCAGCTTGGCACTGGAGATGGCTGCCAGCCCCTCCAGCCACCCCAGAGGTCTGCATCCCAGAAACCAAATCCTGTTCTGAAAAAATTGTCCTTGTCCCCCAGGTACCCACAGGGTGGACTGGAAGTCTGCAGGAAGATCTGCATCCAGCATCTTTACTCTTGGCTGGTGTTAGGAGCTGCTGATCCTGCAGTGGCAGGGGTTTTACCCTTCCACAGAGCCTCTCCTCCACACAGGACAGCCACAGCTAAGATGACACACTTTTCTCTTGACATTCCCTAATTGGCTTGGTTTGTCCATATTAAACATTTACCATCCACAGTTAGCTCCTTCATTAGCTATGACACATCATGTTTAACCACACAGCAATATTGCATCAATGCCAGGGCCGGCAGCAAACACTCAGGAAACTTCTGCGCAGGGATAACACAGAGACCACGAAAAAATCTGAGCCTGAATTAAAACTTAAACAAGCCTGGAAATACTTCTGAGCTGGTAGAAGACCTTAGACAAGTGTGCACATCCCCATGCACAGCCTTCATCCCTGCCTCCTTTATTTCCACACAGCAGAATGGCTTGTCTGTGGAGCTGGGCACTTGCAGAGAGGAATGAACACCCACTTGGTTTGCAAACCACAGTGTAATTAATTCCCAGAAAAGCTTCTGGGCTTCACTCTGTGGCTGTGGAAGTTCAAGGTGCTACCTGGGGTTAACCAGATGCTTCTCCACGCCCAAGGCGCTCAGTCCCAGCAACACAGGGCAAGGGATGGGTCTTCCAGGACCAGGGAGAAACCAGGCAGGTGCAAAAGGAAAACCATTTCAGAAATGACAGAAAAAGCAAGATGAGGAGCGTGCCGGGGTCCCTGCTACCCTCAGCCTCACGCTGAAGAAACCTCAGGCCCATCACCCCCAGGGCTTTTCCCTGAGCATTTCCTCAGCCTCCTCTTACAGGGATGGGGACAATTTCTCCCAAGGCTGTTTTTGAAGGCAATGTTTGCCATCTAGTGGGAAAACGGAGTCTGTGTATCTCGCCTGCATCTCGCCTGCAGAAGGATGCGACTTGGGGTTATTTTGGCACTAGCTGGGAGCCACACGCCCCCTTGTCCGTAGCTGGGCAGCGGCTCCCAGCTGGGAGTTCCGGGGAGGAGGGAAATTGGAGTAGGAGGCGCTGGTTCGGCTTCCTTCAGGCAGCTCGCCAGGCTCTTTTCTGCCAGCCACAGATGCCTGCCTGAGTGTGGATCCCTAGCCTGAGCCTTTGGAGAGGATGCTGGCCGAGCTGCTGCCCGGTGTAAGTGGGGAGCTGAAAGAAGTGCTCTGTAGCAGGGGAAAAAGCACCGTGTTCTGGATAAACGGCGCCTTTCAGGTCAGCAAACCCCTGGGGATCGGTGCCTTCCAGACTGGCATCCTCCCAGGCATCTCTCTTCCAGCTGAGTATCCTCCTGGGGATCAGTGCCCTCCTGGCAGGCATCTCCAGCACTCCACTGGCAATCAGCACCTACCGAGTCAGCATCCTCTCTGGCATCAGTGCCTTCCAGGTCAGCATATTTCCAGTGATCAGAACTTTCCAGGTTAGCTTTCCGCTGGGAATCAGTGCCTTTAAGACCTGCAGATCATCCTGGGGATCATCCATCATCCCAGTAGGGGATCTCAGACAGATCTGGGCTCCGGCACCTTACGACCTCCAGATCCATCAGCACAGAGCTGGCTGTGCCAGTGCCCAGAATTCATGGGAATTCACCTGCTCCCACATCTGTTGGATCTCCCAGTGGAGAACAAAGGCTGGGAGCTGCTTGAATGTGATGTGACCCTGCAAAGAACACACAAGACTCCCAGGGGCACATTTAACTTGGGCCCATCATATCCAGGATGCAGACAAAGGCACAGCTATACGGAGCTCTGTTTGCCCTGTGCCTGCCCCATGGAATCCTGGAAATAAGGGGAGCACTGGAGTGCCTCAGCTGGTCCCAAAGTTCCTGCATGGGGCTGGGCCATGATGATCATAACCTCTACTTGTTTATTCGGCCCATGCCGACAAAGCAGCTGATGTGGCAGTGATTGAAGGGGAGGAAAGGTGCAGCTGGTGGGAGAAGAGCAGGTAGAGAGCCTGCCCAGGGAAGCTCACAAAGAGTGGCCTGCTCTGTTTTAGTCCCTGCAGCTGGAGAAGATGGAGTTCCTGCCGTGGGGGAGGAAGGAGATCATCTCCTCCGAGCAAGTAAACGTGGCAGTACTGAGGAGATGTCGTCTTCATGTTGCACAGCAGAAATGTGTGCATGGGGAGCACACAGCATGTGTCCCCTGGTGCTACCACACCCAGGGCAGGAACACAAAACACTGGGAACCCTTGTTTGGACAACAGGACCATTTCCAGTGTTGAAAAAAAAAATCCCCCAAAAAACAAAACCAAAAAGGAAAAAGCCAGCAGGAAAATCGTAGGCTGCTGCTGCTTGGAGCAGGGAGCAGCCAGTTCCCAAGAGCACCACCAGCAGCAGTGCTTGGGCAGAGCTGTGCTGTTGGCTGCTGCCTCCCAGCATCTCTGCAGCCAGGTGCTTGGCAATTTCCACCTGTGAAAGACCAAAAGCATCCCACAGGCAGGGAAGGGGCCAGCCCCAGCAAGCAAAGAAAGAAGCAACCCATTTCTGGAGGGGTGTCCTAGGTTATAATGTAAAAATATTCCAGGAGGTCTGTATTCTGTCTCCATCTTCATGAACTGTTGAAACCAGGAGGGGCAGTGTTTTCCTTGCCTCCTCCCCCGGACCATCTCCTGTTAATGGGCCATTAACACCTTGCCCCGTGAGTCACAGATAACTCCCTCCAGGAGCCATTCCTGTTCAATGGGCCATCAATGACCCACCCTATGACTCATAGAATGACATCAGCCCATGGTGAGAAGCTCCGCCCAGGGGGAGGAGCCAAGCATTCCCACCGGGATATAATCTGGGCATTTGGACAGAACAGGCATCTGCCTTCTACTGGATTCCCAGAGGAGCAGCCTTCTTTCCCACTGGATTCCCAGAGGAAGGACCAGACCCTTCAACATCACCACTGGACCATTGGAGAAAAACTCTGCCCTTCTACAGGATCTCTGCTTCAGCAGAGCCATCTGTCACTCCAGGAGCACTGGAGCCACCATTGCAACTGGACTGCTGCCAACACCCTGACTGACAGGGTGTCAGGCTGTATTCTAACTGTCAGGGTTTGTTTTTTTGTTTAATACTGCATCTTGTTCTAATTTTCCTATTAGGTTGTAGTTTGTTGGTTTTTGTTTTATTTTGTTTTGTTTATACATATTAAAGAACTGTTATTCTTATCCTCATATCTTTGCCTGAGAGCCCCTTTAAATAATTTTGAGGGGGTTTGCATTTTTCTATTCCAAGAGAAGCTCCTGCCTTCCTTGGCAGGCACCTTTCTTTCAAAACCAAGACATGGGGGAAGCTGACAATGCAGCAGCAAGAGATGTCTCAGGTCTCTCCCTTCTCCACATCTGTCCTGGCTGGTGATGTTTCCTCTTCTGTTTCAGGAAAAAGCAGCAAGAAATTTTCAGGCCTGTGGCAGCTAGAAAGAGAGGCAGATGCAGAAGAGGGAGCCTGGGGGATTGCGAAGGTCTCTAATGGGTTGAGTGCTTAGATCGCTAGCAAGTTCCCAGGCAGAGGTGTCCACATGCAGTTGAGATGAAAGCCATGGTCAGGGTGAAGGCTTAGCACTACATTTTTAAAGCATTCATGTTTGGATTCACTGTGTCTCTGGGCACAGTCCGTGCTGCTCCTACTCTCTGTGTCTTGGCAGTGGGAGATGGAAGTGACTCCTGAGGGAGGTGCAGTCCCTCGGGAGATGGAAATGACTCCTGAGGGAGGTGCAGTCCCTCTGGAGATGGCCCACATTCTCCCCAGTACTCTCAGGACCAGCACTGGTGATAGCTCAGGCTGTCTCCTCATGTCAGCTGTGATGCCACTTACATGAGGACTGGGTGCACAGGTCACACCCAAGACTTGTTCCCAAACACAGTCCTTGCTCTCTGCCTCTCATCCCTTTCACAAGTCAGCCCCTGCAGAGTGAGCATCTTGGATGCTTAGGATGGTAACTGAGTGCCCAAACTACCTATCCATGCATTAATCCCCACATTCATCTATCCCTTTCTCCCTCTGACAACTGATCCATGCATCCATACACACATCTTCATGTCTCCTTCCCTCAATCCATGCGTCCTTCTCTCCACTGACTGTGTAGTCACCCTTCACCCTCTGCATCATCTCATGACACATATAGATGTACGCTTCATGGCTATTCTGCTGAAGATGCTTTTACTTCTTTCCTTGGCTCAGGATTTGGCACAGAAGGAAGCAGAAGCAGCCATGAGAGGTAAGTTGAGACTGTTTTGCTTCACAGTCCTGTGCAACTCGCCTCCTCCCCTGCAAAATGCGGGCTGATCCTGGCAGCGAGGCAGGGAGAGGAGGAGGCTAGTCCTGAGGGCTAGCTCAGAAATTTGGCAGGGCTGGTGGCAGTCAAACAGCCCAGGCAGCGCTGCACAACCGCCCACAACCAGTGCCCTGCTGCAAAGGCTCCTGCCAAAGTTAAAGATTTCCCAAACGAGCCCCTGCCTGAGAAACGATCTGGGCACCCTGTGCTGGATGGAGACAATGGATATGGACGTCTCTGTCTCTGTGCTGGGGACCTTCCCTGGTGTGTAGCACTGGATGGTAGAAATTTTTAAAACCAAGTATATCCCAGGCCATGTTCTGTTGAACTTTTTTCCTGCCGGGCTTGGGCTGGTCCCTGTTCCATGTCAGGAAGCTGGACCCATCCCTGCCTCATGTGGATGCAGTCCATGGGCTGCTTTGACCTGGCACATTCTCAGCATCTCTAGGCCTTGCTTGTACCAGCTCCCCTGGCCGTCTTGGCACGGCATCCACCCTGGGGAGGGTGGGATACGGCAGCAAAGGCAAGTTTGGATGTGCCTCTGCCTACTTGGGGCAGGGTGCGCCCAGGCAGGGCTCCAGCCTGCAGCAGGAAGCCTCCTGCTCACTCAGCGGCTGTGAGAGCCACCAGAGGGCCCAAGCCTGGAGGAAGTGCCCTGGCCCCACAGTGGGACAGGGAGGTGCCGGCACTGGGACTGGTCTCGTGGTCCCTTCCTGTTTTTCTTCTCCACAGCTTGAAGACAAAGTTGATTTTGGCATCTGGATCCCTCTCCTTTATTCCAGATTGCTGCTCACCCTAGCCCTCCCTTTGCATCTAAGTCCACTGGAAAGCCCTGTTTGCCCATGTCCAGCACCAGTGCACCTTCCCCTTTATCAATGGGGAGCGCAGCACCCAGCACTGGACATCTTTATTCCCCAAAGCATAGAATTTCCTGCTTCCTCTGGGTCCCCAAGGCCTGTGTGTCACATTTACAGGCTGCTGGGGCAGGGAGCTGAGCCATGGGGCATGGCAGCAGGAGGTCACATTGCAGGCAGGCAGGACTTTGTGGTGGCACGCAGACCCTTTGCCTGCTCTTGGCACCTCCAGCTGCCAAATGGATGGCAGGTCATGACTCCTTACAGCCGAGAGGAAAGGGGTCACCCTCCAGGGCCTTCAGCGATGAGAATAGATGTGCCTCTCCTGCCCTCAAGCTGCCCTGGCCACCAGAACTGGGGGTCCCTACTGCCTGGCCAGGCTAGCCACAGCTAAGGAAGGGGACACGGGGCTTGGCTCATGGGGACAACAGATCTCTGGGTTCCCCAGCCAGCAGCCACAAACTTCTATTTGGAGAATGCCTGGACTTTCTGGAGTTTAAAAAGCAGGCAGAATAGAGGGGCCAGAGCTGCTGTCTCCCATTTTCTGGCTGCTGTGCTGCTACATCTCAACCAGCACCAGATGCTGGGAAATTACTGAGCTGTTTGCAAACACTGGAGCCACAGCTATGGGCTGTACATTGCCTGTGTTCCACAGCATCTCTGGACAACCACTGCCTTGATCCCTTCCACACTGGCAGAGGAGTGGGATCCGGTTGTGATAAGAGGAGGTTTCCAATGGTAAAGGCTGCCTGTGCCATGCTGGGGACTGAGAAGAGACAAGGGTGACCATGACAAGACAAGAGTGACTGTGACACATCAGAATGTGTGTTGGTTGGGTTGGATGCTGGGGACCAGAGGCCAGCAGGTGATGGCAGTGTGATACAGCTGGAGCTGTCAAGCTATGGGATACACCTGGGAGAGGTGATTTGGCTGCTGGGCATGGAAGTCTAGGCAAGACCTGGCTCCTTACACCTCCCCAGCTTGGTGACCTGCTTTACCTGCCCTGTGAAGAGCTCTGCCCTGGTCCAGGGATAATACCATGCCAGTGGCAGACTGCAGATAGAGTGGCACACTCAGCCTGTCTGTGCTCACGAGGGACAGTGAGGGGCTGCAACCCCACAGAGACAAGCACGGAGACCCCACAACCAGGGCACCCAGCGAGAGCAGCAGGGAGCCATGGGCACACAACACACTGCAAAAGGCACAGCCTGCCCCAGTTCCCTCCAACCCAGTCCACACAAGGAGCCTTTGTGGGTGCCCCAGTCCAGGCTCCCTCTACATTGTGGGTCCATGGGCAGCCCCAGGACCCAGGTGGGTCCCCACCCTGCACTGGCTCTGCTCCCCGTGCTCCGTGCATTGCCGCTGTCTGAATTTCCACTCAGCTCCATCTGGATCTCGTTGGGCTGCTGGCACTGAGCAGTGGGGTCAGGAGGTGCCAACACATGGAAGCCATTAGAGGGGCCGGGTCGAGGTGAGGCAAGGGGGCCACATGCAGAGCAAGGGGGGCTGTGCAGAGGGTCCTGTCTCAGCTGTCATGCTGGTGAAGGCAGGAGAGATGTCCCACACAGCTGCCTTTCCGCATCCTCTTCTGGCATTTAGCTTTGGCATGGGTCTCTCTCAGCCCCTCCAGGCACTTGGGGAGAGGGCTGAACAGTTTGGGAGGCAGCCCTGCTGCCTGTGCGCCTCCTGCAAGGACCGTTCCCAGGCAGGCACTCACCCCTCCCTTGGCCCAGCATCATCTGCAAAGGGGTTTTGCCTGGACAGTGCCAATGGCAGCATTGGCATATCCCCTTTATTGGCATCGCTGCTCCGTCCAGCCGCAGCACGATTGGGGGATGGGGGCGGAGGGAAGGGGCGGGGGGCGTTCTCTTCCACCTGTGGTGGCTGGTGGGGGGTGACAGGCAGGGACCAGCACTCCTCGGTGTGGCACTGATGCCCGGCACCCCCGGGAGCCTACACCCACAGTCCCCCTCAACACTAGGCAGTGAAGTGGGGCTGGCTCAGTGTCTTATCCCCATTTGTTTAGCAGCGCTCGGAGGTGGAGCTGGCCTGTCACCCTGAGCCTGAAGTGACTCCAGCTGGCTCCTGGTGGGCTGAGGCAGTCCAGCGCTCCTGAGAGCAGAGCCTCTCTCCTTAGGATCCATCCTGCAACCCCAGGGTGTTGGGGGCTCCGGCAATGTCCACAGCTGTGGGGTGACCCAGGAGGCGTGGGGTCCTTGGGGGCCAGCAGTGGCATCGAGTCCCACGCGTGGGCAAGCGGGTGCAGGGAGCAGGGATCAGCCAGGGCTCACTACAGGATCTGAGCTTCTGCCGAGAGAGAGGACAGGGGGTCAAGTGGGACACTGGAGAGGCTGACCTGCCCCATGCTCCACGTTTCCCTGCCCCACATTCCCCACCCTGCACCCCGACTCACTTGGTAGTGCCTTCAAGTGGGTGGCAGCAACCAAAAAGTTGGGTTTGGTCTTGTCCTTGCCGTGTTTCCTCACCCGGAGCCTGGGGATGAGAGCAGTGGTGGCTGAAGACCCCAAGCGGCCTCCCCGAACATCAGGATTGCCCACATTCCCAGTGATCCTGCTGTGTTTCCATCCAGCTGAGCCCAGCTGTGCCCAGTTCAGCTTAACCTCTCCAGTGGGTCAGCTCCAGAGCTACAGCAGGAGCTGGTCACCAGATAGAACAGGGCTGGGACGGGAACAGGGACTGACAGCACGGCAGGGACAACGTGCAACACCTCCCATGGCCAGGACGAGAGGGGACCTGGGGACAGGATTCCCAGGGAGCAAAAGGACATGGAGGGATGTCTGTGATGACTGTGGAGTGTGAGTCTCCCCAGGAGGAGACTTTGGGAGCATATCAGAAGGAGCAGCATCTTGAGGGGGGTCAGAGAAAGGTCCCTTGGATCTGGGGTCATCAGAAAGAGCCCAGGCAGGCTGGGCAGTAATGGGTGTGCTGGGAAGAGGCACTGGTGGGGCACAGTGACAAGGGGACCACCCTACAGGGCATCAAGTGTGTTTTGGCAGGGACCCCAGAGTAGGGCTGGGAGGTCACAGGGCACTCCATGCTGAGGGTCAAGGATGGGATGGGGACAGCAATCATACAGCCCTTCCTTCTCAAAACCCAGCCTACCAGATGAGGATGCTGACGACAAGAACAGCAGCCAGGATGAAGAAGGCAAAGATCCCAAGGGACACCAGGACGGCCATCTTCTCCAAGGGGTCACTGCGATCTGGAACAGACAGACTGTCAGAGGGATGCCAAAGGGACCCTATGGCAAGCTCCTGGACATCCAGCAGCTCAGCCACACATGAGCTTGTGGCAAGAGAGCCTTCCCATTGCTCTCAGCCCCACACGTGGCACTCCCGCCCACCACCCCCAGCTCTACTCACTGATGGGCTCAGGGTTGGGAGCCTGGGAGGGCTCCTCAGCCAGGCTCTCCAGTCTGGCATCTGTAGTGGTTTCTTCACTTGCTGTGGAGGCCAGGTCTGGAAGGACAGAAGGGATGGAAACACTCACCAAAAGCATATGCAGCACCCCAAGGACCCACAGAAAGAAGTGTGGAAGGGTAATCTTCGTGCCCCAGAGGTCCCACAAGCTCTGGGGTGCCACTGAGGTCCTAACGGTGCTTTGGAAGCCCTGCTCTGTCCCAAGCCTGTGGAGAACAATCCCCAGACAGCATCAGCACAGCTGCAGACTGACATGGGCTGGGAGATGTTTTGTCCTCCTGCGGCTCTGCCTCCCAACCTTAAGTGGCCGTGGAGTTGAGACTCTGGTTGATATTTGGGGGAATGAGGGCCATGGGCAAGGGACTGAAGAGGGGCAGTTCAGGGTTCTGGAGTGACTTTGGGGAGGCATGGCACAACGTGGTAAGCTGCTGGGGGCTGCAGCCTGTCCCCTTCTCACCTCTGACTGGTGTTGCCCGGGCCTCAGCACTCCATTCGCTCCAATTCCCCGCATCCAGGAAATCTTTGGCACTGACTTGGACCACATGCTCCAGTCCGGCGAAGGCGTCCGTGATAACCTCAGACAGATTCACGGTCTCCACCTGTGCCAGGCAGAGGGGAGCTGTGGGGCAGGCAGGGGCACCCCTCACCACCCTCCCTGGCCCCGTGCACACCCCGCTCCTGTGCTGGCCCTGTCTTTCCTCGCACGCTTACCACGGACCAGGAACGGTGGATGACGGGGCGGTACTGCAGCCGAAACCTTAGCTGGAAGTGGGGTTCCTTTGGCCAGGAGGAAGGGTACTTCCAGCTCACATGGAGTCGCCGTGGGGCCAGGGGGATGGGCTCCACCACCAAGCCCTCTGGAGGGTCTGGCTTAACTGTGTGGCAAAGGAGAGGAAGCTCTCGTCACCCCTCACAGCTGCGCACAGGGGTGTAGGGCTCCCCGCTGTCACCCACACGTGATGGACAAACAGTGGGACGGACAGAGAGACGGATGGGGACTCACTGATGGCCTGCATGGTGACATCAAGCAGGCGGTAGCTGAAGCCCAGGGGGTTCACCTCGGTGATGTTCAGGCGGTAGGAGCTCCAGAACTCTGACCTGTGGACGGTGCAGGTGCCGGGGCGGGACGGATCCTGCAGGCACAGCCCCACGTGCCCGTTCTTGTTCCTGCAGACAGGGAGGCAGGGTGGTGACATGTCCTACCCGCCCACCACGCACAGTTTCCAAATGCTGCCAAGGAAGTGCCATCGGAGACCGCCATGCCAAGACCCTGGTGGAGGGGGCAGCCCTTCTGGCTCAGCTGAGCTTCCTGAGTCCAGCACATCCCTCTGAGATTGGCAGAAGGGACCCTCAGCCCAGCTCCACACTCTGCCTGGGAAGGTCCCTCTCTGAGGTGAACCCCTATTCCTGAGGGCAACCCTTCTCCCAGACCCCCAGGGTAGCTGGGAAGTAGCTGGCTCCCTGAGGGAGGGAGCAGCAGAGCCTTTGGGAAGGGGGCCAGTCCCTAGGGAGCAGGAGCAGGGTGGGAGTCAGTCCTACCTCCGCTTTTCTTCGCCTGTCAGGGATTTCTTCCTGCCACAGAGACAGATGGAAAAGCAGATGATTAGGATGAGGGGGCAGCACAAAGTGAACCCCACCATGACCCAGAGGAGGGACAGGAGTCCCCACTGCAAAGCAGCCCCACACTCCCACGCTGACATACACATGTGACAGCATGGGGGACAGAGCTAAACCATGTCCAGCTCTTCTAGAGAACAGCCTGGCGGCAGGAGCTGAGGATCCCAGGGAAAAGAAATGGGACACCCTTCCCTGCCTAGCATTTCATCACACAGCAGCAAAGACACAGACACACTGACTAAAGCAGTTCCCCAGAGTCTGTCTTCACCCGCTCCCTAAAGCCCCCCAAATCCCATGCTTCCACTCCCCCTCCCTGTGGAGCCCCTGATGCTCCACTCAGCCCCCTCCTCAACAAGCCCTCGGCTCCTGCAGCTTTCAGCAGGGCTGTGCTTTATGAGCTCCATTGGACTTCAAAGCCGCCCGTTAATTTGGCTTGCAGGGATAATTAGAAGCAGCAATGCTGTCAGGGCTCCTTTCATCCCAAAGCATGCCGGAGCGTGGAGGCTTGCAGATGACCTGCTTCTCCTCCTCTTTTATTGCCCCTCTGGTGCTGGCAGAGCTGTCAGCAGCAAGGGAGCCTGCCTGTGCCAGCCCCCCAGTGCTGCTCAGACCTCCCCTGAAAGCAAGCAAATGCTTGGTGCTCTGCTCACCCCAAAACAGGACCTACTGTGGGGTGCAGCATCATCTTTGGGGCAGGAGATGAACCCAGGGCATGTATGGGATGGCCAGATGGATTTAGTGGTTGTCCTTGGCTGTGACCCAGGGCTCACACCATAACAAGCCTAATCCCTTGCCCTGTAGGGATGCTTCACCTGTATGTGGTGATGTATCTGGTGGGGAGGAAGGTCTCCACACTGGAGGTCCAGGAGCAAGAGAAATTCTCATAGTCAGATGCTCTGCAGGACACAAAGGGGACTCCAGGCAGGTCTAGGGTCCAGGGGAAACAGCAGTCAGCGAGGAGTCGAAGAGTCCCCCATCCCGCAGCCCATCCAGCACACAGGGGTGCCTGTGTCAACACCAAGCCCCCTTTTGGCAAGCCCCTGGCAGGGGTGCAGGCACCACACTCCCCCTAGAACAGCCCAGCTCACAGACACACTACTCACGCCCCAGACGCAGGGACACGGTGTGCAGGAGGCCACCGTCCTCGCCATGGCAGCTGTATGTTCCCACGGAGGCCAGGCTGGCTCCTGGCAGCACCAGGGATCCCTGCTGGATGGCCGAGCCCTCTGGCAGCGCCGTGGCACCTGCTCGTCTCCACTGCACTGGGGAGCTGAGGAGGAGAGACCAGGCAGGCTGTAAGAGGACAGGGACGCCCAGGCCCACCCTATAAACCATCCTGTTGGATAGAACCCTTGGTGTGACTTACCTGGCACGGACACCAGGGCATGACAGGGTCACGTCTGTCCCCAGCTGTCCATACTGCACGCCTGGAGGGACACACAGCCCCAGATTGGTGTTAGCACTCCATGCCACCCCACCCCAGCTCTGGGCGTGCAGGTGGGGAGCCCCTGGGGCTGCACCCCACAGTGGGCGATGCCTATGGGGTCTTGCTAGTAAGGACTCGTCCCAGTTGGGCTGGGCAGTGAGCAGAAACACGGGTTGGCCATCACTGTAGGATGTAGGGCTGGGTTTCAGGTAGCCCTGGCAGGTCTGTTCCTGTCTGGGGAAAACGGGGTGCCCTCAGGGTCCAGGGACATGGCGAGGGCTGCTGTATGGGGGCGCTTGGTGGGGGTCTCACCTTCCTCTCCCCAGTCTTCAGGGATAGCAAAGGAGGCTGATGCCAGGGCTGCTGCGAGGAACACCATCACCCTGCCCAGGCCTGGGATGGAACTGTGCATCTGGAGGAGGCAGAGGAGGGGAGGAGAGTGTGTTATTCCCTGCAATGGGGCTGCTGATACAGTCCACAGCCCACAGCATTCCTGCAGGGCCATGGATCCATCATCTCCCTCTCATCTCATCCCATCCTGCTGGGGACAGAATAGAGGCTGAATCCCGGGACCCCAGCTGGGACATCTGGCAGCTTCTGTGTCACAGTCACAGCTGGTTCCTGGCTGCTGAGCAGTCCCCATGCCTGGAGCAGGGACGCAGGGGACAAAGACTGTCCAGGAGCTTGGGGCTGTGTGGGCTGTCAGGATTAAGGGTTCTTTGCCATTGCAATCCTGTGCTGGGAGCCTTGGCTGGCTCCCAGCCCCGGGGTGGTCCGGAGACCTGTGCATATGCAGCTGGCGTGGGAAGGGACCACAGAGAAATTCTGGCCTGTATTTATATGACAGGTGACAGCAAGCAGATCTAAACAGGCTCACACAGCCAGGGAGAGCAGGGCTGTGAGGGCTCAGGTTGTACCAAGTGAGGCTGGTCCAGGTAAGTCTCTGTTTGTGTGAGAATGGTGCTGAGATCCCTTCCTCCCACTCAGTGACCACCAGAGAGAGGGGAAGGGGAGGCAGAGTCAGGGGTGTGCACCCAGCTCTTCATGAGTCCCCCCTGCCACAGACTGGAGTGTCCCTGCCAGCATCACCCTTTCCATCCCAACCCACACCACGGCGGGCAAATCAGCCAGTGTAACCCTGTCCATCCCAGCCCCATCACCCTCTCTGTGCCACCACCCCAGGGCATCTGTCCTGGCCAGCACCACACTATCCCTACCAGGAGCGCCACATGGTTTCTGTCAATCAGAAATAAATAATTTCTCCCTAGAAGAACCCCCTGCCCACCCCTCACAACTGGACAGGGCTCTTTATTTACACCCCCACTGCTGGGCTCTGCTCCCAGCTGCAGGCAGGGGCTGAGGGCACATGAGGCAGTGAGCTCCCAGTGAGCGCCAAGAGCAGGCATAAATTAAATCTGTAGGCAGAAATCTGTGTCCCCCTGGCTTCAACAGCTGAGACACGGGAGGGAGGGATGCTCCAGCCCAGCAAAGGCACCCCAGAGCAGCAGCCAGTTCCCCTCCTGTGGCCGACTGCCCATGGCCACAGACCAAACCGCCTGGCGAAGGAAACAAGAGCTACAAGGCAATCTGCTGCAGGGGGGAAGGCGTGCGGCACTCCACATCAACCCTGTTCTGAGCATGCCAGGCAGCCTCAAACACAAGCCCCAAATGTAAATAATTTCATGAGACTGTCATAAGCTTTTCCTACCAAACCACCCTAGAAATGTTCCCAAGAAATATCAGTCAAAGGGTCTCTGCCAAAACTATGCTGGTAAGTAACTGGGAACATTTGGCCTGAAAGTAAAATATTTTGGTGATGGAAAGAAAAAAAAAAAAAGAAAAAGACAAAAATGAGTGTATTTTGTCTTAAAAGCAGCAACCAAAAATAACTCCAAAACCCACATGGGCCAGAGTGAAGGAAGAGTTCTGGGGGGAGGGGGAAGGGGAGTGGGTGTACGTGTGTGTGTCAGGGAAAAGGGAGAGTGTGTTAATATACAGAGAGAAAAATAGCTTTAAAATAAAGTAATTTCTTCTCCTGACCACCCTGGTTTTTCATTCAAACACTGCAGAGGGTATCCAGCCCATTTTCATAATGTCCCTAGTGGTTAAGGCTAATTAGGGACCAGTAACCCAGACCCTAACCCCAATGGTCCCTAACTCTAATCCTAAACCTTACCCCAACACTGCTCATCCTGACGGCCAGTCCACATCTTCCACCCTTCATCACCCTTTGTCCCAGGGTCCTCCCAGCCTCCCCATCCTCACCCCAGCACCCCACGAGCTCCCCTGCCTCAGAGGGGCACCCCTGCCAGCACAGTGTGAAAAGGCAGCACCGAGTCCCTCCAGACACACACTGACTCAGTAAATTGCCCGTATGAGCACTGCCAAAAACTATCCCTGGGGACAGAGCACCACTGCAGAGAGAAGCAGCAGGGCAAGCCCTTCCTTGCCTGCCCAAAGGCCACAAACAAAAGGGGAAAGAGCCAGAGAGACGGAGAAGACCCAGAGCCCTCGTCTGCCCTAGGTGCAGAAACAGGGCAGGGGGCCAGGTGCTACAAGACAGCCTGCCCAGAAAGGATCCCTTTATTTTCTGCCACCAAGCTCCCCGGCCAAGGGAAAAACAGGCGTGCAAACGCACACAAGCATGTGAGTGGCCACGCCTACCTTCCCCGGTGGCTCCACACCCCCACAGATGGGCACAGAGGCAGAGAAAACATGCCTTGATGCTTGCACCAGCAGTTGACACATTCTGGGGACACAGAGTCCCGGCACAGTGGTCCTGGAGCCGAGCCGGGACAGAGGGAACAATCAGAGCTTTTCTTCCTCCCTTCATGCTAATCCTGGCCAGAGAGACGCCTGCCGCCAGCCCGGGGCTGGGTGACATCCCATTGCCACAGCCAGGGGAGAGAGACCGAGCTCAGCCTGGGGGAGTGGTTTGGTCCTGGTAAGAAAGGAAACAGTGCCGGACCCTGCTCCCTCAGCACGGGATGCTCTTGTCACTGGCATGGCCAGGGTGACCAGGCAGCCTCTGGCACCCGTGGATGTGAGCCACAAATGCAAGGTGTCACTCTCCAATCATCCCTCCCTGGTTCTGCTGTTCTGCTGGGCACTGTCAGAGCTCATGCAAAAGTTTTTTGGGCAATGGGGGGGAGGAATTCTGACAGAAGCCCCTTCCTGCGTGCACACTGAAGTGCTGTAAGCCAAAACTTCCCTCAAAACCATGGCCACGTGCACCAGCACCAATGTCCACGTTGCATGTGACAGTTCCCCTTGGCACAGCTGCTCTGTGCCATGCCCTGCCGTGGCCTGGCAAAGCCCAGCACAGATTCCTGGGGAAGCCAACTTTCCATTGTGCTTGGTGCTTTGAAAGACACTGGGTTTTGTTTTCTTAGTGTTTTTTTCTGTTTTGCTTCATTTGAAGTTGCTCTTCAAAGCAAGTGGGCTGGGGTGCTGGGGACAGGGACAGAAGCAGATGACACTGTGCCTCAAGGCTGCAGATGGCAGCGTGGGGACGTGGGATGCTCCCCACCGAGCACACAAAGCTGGGGTGGCCTTTAACCTCTTCCAAGGGTGGTCAGGGGCAACTTTGTGACAAATAACCCAAGAGCACTTGGCAGCTTGGCCTAGCTCGTGCCAGGTCCTGATGGAGGCCCACCCGCAAAAAGCAATGGCAGAGGCCCAAAGGTGACTCTAATGCTGCAGAGATGGCACCACTCTGAGCGTCCCCTGAGCTGGTTGAACATCCCTGGCCCTGTGCTACAAACCATCCTCTCTGCCAGTGGCTGCTGTAGGGAAAATGTCCTATGCTGAAATGTGGAATGCCGCAGGAATTCCCCTCTCCTTGTTTCCCTGTGGGGAAATGTGCCCTGGGAGCAGTGCCTTGCTAATCCCTCTTCACCTGACAGGCCTGCAGAAGCCCCATGCCTCGCTCTGAGGAGCCATGGCATGATCTGGGCTGCTGGTCGGCCCAGGGCCCTGGAATTACCCCATCCCTGTGACTTTCATCATCACTGCACAAACGTGTGCCTGTGAGAGGAGCATCAACTCCACTGCTGGACAGTCCCCTGCAACAGCCACCCCTGTCCCCAAAATGCTGCTGGCACCCTCCCTGGGCTCCCAGAGAAAGCCCAGCAGTGGGTGCTGGAAGGAAGCATTTCCCCCACCACCACGAGGGCCACCAGAGCCATGCACAATCTCCAGNGGGACATCAAGCAGGGCTGTTTTCCTCTGCACCACTTTGGTGGGGTGCATGGGCCCTGATGCCTGCTGTGAGGGGTACCATGCCATGCTGGGCTGTGCCAGAACACACACATGCATAGCTGCAGCCAGTGCAATCCCAGCACACTGGAATTACCCCAGTTAAACCAGTAAAACCAGTTGGAGTCTTTTCCTGTGAGGCCAGTGCAGTCCAATAAGACCTGTGCATAGTCTGAACATGGGTCTAAACCCAGTACAGACCCGATGTGGGGCTTAACTCAGGGCAACACAAATATTGG
>VXBU01000721.1:938-32047 GCA_013400315.1 Bombycilla garrulus | reverse complement strand
CGCCTCCCCCTCCTCCTCGCTCCGGATCCCATAGCAGCATCCCAGCTGTGGAAGTGGCAGTGAAATGTGGAAACGCAGCAGCGAGCCCCAGATGCTCGTAAAAGTGCTCCCGGGGAGTGGGCAGGAACTCCTAATCTCCCTCTAACTCCTGTAGACCCGCCAGAGGCTGGGGGGCAAGCGGGGGTGGAGGGGCTGGAGGGGGTACCCCTGTTGCTGACACAGCACCCCCTCCGCGGCAGAGCAAGCCGGCTCATGGAAGGAGCTGGTGGCTCGGGCTGCCTGGGAGCAGCCCTGGGCAGCATCACAGGGGACACTGAGGGACGGGCCACCAGCGCTCGGCCTCGACCTGGCACGCGGCACGTGCCGGCTACGACGGGGGGGGACTAATGCGGCTCTTTAAACGCCTCCGCCGGCACGGGAGCGTGGCTCCGGGTTAGGGTTTAATTATCTGCCTTCCTCCGCAGCCCGTGCTCTCCGCTCCCTGAACCGCCACAGGGACCCCGGGAATGTCGTCCATCCCCCCCTGGCCGGGGCTGCTGGCATGGAGCGAGCAGGGCTGCGGCGGGGAGCTGGCTGGGAGCACGCCGAGGCTGCAGCTGGGGGCTATAAAAAGCACGGCTGTGGTATGCAGAGAGGCACTGAGTGGGGAATAAAATAAAATCAGGTGGTGGATGAGTCGGGTGCTTGCTTCTGCACCAGGCCTGGTGACGGTGCTGCTCCCCATCATCCCTTCCCTGCTCCCTGCCCGGCTGACAGCCCGGCGAGGCTGGGGCAGAGCGAAGGGCTGGGATTTGGCAGAAGGTGGAAGAGGCAGGGTTGGGTTGGNGGAGTGGAGGGGTTCGAGGCTGGGGAAACAATCGCTGGCTGTGGTACAGGGGCTCCTGCCCGGGATGGAAGCACTGCAGCCACCCCTTGCCCAGCTCAGAGACGCCAGATCCGGGCACTCAGTCCTCTGGCAGCTCGTACCAGAGGATTTTCCATGTGCTGGCTGATGGCCAAAGCTGCCTTTGCCGGGAGGAAACCCCATCATCCCCGAGCACCCGGGTCCTCGTGGGGACCTCGTCCAGAGGGGACAGTAATGCCACAAGCTGGGTACGGAGAGAGCTCCCCTCAGGCCGGCAGGAGCTCCCTGCTCATGGACGTGCCGTGTTTGCACAAGTCTGAGCAGGGGAAGGTCAGATTAATTTTAAACCTGAATAAACAAGGAGAGAAGGCAACGCCAGAGCTCGCCCTTCTCTGTAGGGATGCCCAGCAGCAGAGCACAGCACCCGCAGCACAGCTCTGTCCTGCCCAGGGGTTCACATCCCCCTAAGAGAGCTGGAACAGCCCCACAACCGGGGGCCTCCCTTTTCCACAAGGAGCTCCCAGCTGAGTCAGTGTTGGCAGCAGGGAGAGCAGCTCCTGCTCGACTTTGCAAGATTCCTCTGGTCTCCACAGGGAAGCACCCACCCTGGGACCCCCATGCCACTGGGAACAGCACCAGGGCTCGCCTGTTCCCTCGCCACAATGCACAATGTGGTCTTGGGAACGAACACGGAGGAGAAAAGAAAATAGTAAAATTGTTTGTAGGTCAAGAGGAAAATGAAAAAAAAATGAAGTTTGTGTTTTTCATGCCAAAAGGAAAATGAAAACCAAAACATTTTGTTCTAAATGATAGGCCTTGTTTAGTTTTCAGTGGTTTTACTTTTTAAAAAAGGTTTGAGTTAAATCAAGCTAAATTTGTCTTCCAAACATTACCTTGGGGCAGGGAATAAAATAAATTGGAAAAAAAAAAAAAGAAAAGAAGTATAAATCAAAACATCTCATTTGGAAAATGTCAAGAGCAAAACGCCACAGCTTTTCCAGCCTGGGAGAACCGCAGCCGGGCGCTGAACCCAGCCTCAGTTCACAACTTGCGACAGCCCCCCACCCAGAGCAACTTTTTTTCCCAGAAAATAAAGCAACTGCAGTGCCAATTGATGGCTGGCATGGCTTGTGCCCTGGTGCCCGGCTCCCATCAGGGATGTCCCCACTGCCCATGTCCCCAGGACCCGCTGGAGCACGGAGAGGCCCTGCTACAATCAGCAGCCGTGCGCATGAGCTGAATCTGAGCTGAGCTGCTCTCCAAAACTCCTCTTTAAATGTCTTTTCTATTAGGTCAGCATTCCTGCGTCGCCCAGGGAAGGTGGTTACGGCCGGCAGCCCGGCACACAGGCTCCTCGGTGCTTGCTGCTGGCTCTCCGACAGCAAGCAGCCTGCCCACGCTATTAAATTACTGAGAAAAATGGATCGTTTCACCAAAAATTAGGTGCAGGAACCTCTCACACAGTGGCAAGGCGAGCTGGTAATTGGAAATTCATAGAGCTGGCCGCAAATGCTGCCTCTGGCTCCGCTCCACCCTCCTCTGGTTGTGGTGAGGGATGGTAGAGAGGCATTTGCTGCCATCCCCGAAATGCTGCCGCTGCTGGAGATGCAGCAGCCACGTCGCCAGCAGCCATGTGAGGTCCCCCGCCACTCCTAGGAGGGTTAAATGCTGCTGCCTCCGCCCTTGATAGGTGGGGAAAATAGGTGAAAAAAGCTCTCAGAGACCTTTCCAGGCACTGGAGGAAGAAAGTTCTCCATGCATGGCTCACTATCAAGCACCCTGCTGGGAACATGACTCATGGGAACAGTTTGGGGATGCAGCCGGACACGCTGCCCCAGTGCCAACCCATTCTTAGAGCAGCACCCCAGCGGTGGTTCCCCAGAGACCTTGCTCAAGTCCTTCATCTATCTGTCCATCCATCCCAGCATAAGCACCACTGCTGCTCCATCCGAGCTTGGGCACCTCACCATCCTCCCACACTGCTCCAAGACCAAGCCCCAGTGCCTTGCTGAGCAAAGCCCTCCAAGGCATCCCCAGGGCAAACCACCCAGCTTCAGGAGCTGCCAGAGAACCCAGTGCGTATCTGCAAACTCCAGCTGGGAAGGAGGAATGTGCAGCAGATCAGGAGCTGTGTCAACAAGATACTCTGAGAGACCCGTCTCTCGCACTGACTGCCCCCTGTGCCAGCACAGAAAATGGAGGTACACATCTTCCTCGCTATGTACACTGTTCTTTTGCATGCTGGGGTGCAATGATTGTGGGCACAGTCCCACCTGGAGAGGGGAAATGGAGCTAAGCACAGGATCAGGGAGGCCACAGAAAACGGATGCCTCCCTTGGCACAGCTATGCTCCAGCCATGAGGCTGCAAAACTCAAAGCCAGGATGGGGTGGAGCAGCCTCAAGGGAGCCATGAAGCAGCCCAGCGGGAGCCTTGCAGGAGCTAAAAAAATCAAAAGCAGTCAAAGCAGTGAGGAACCCCCCGGGGTTGCGTGTTGGCCCTTGCAAGACAAGGATGGAGCAATAGCTGGTTGGGTCCACCAGCTCCTCCTAAGCCTTGAGGCCTCAGGCAAAACTCATGGAAAGCAGACTCCTGCAGACCTCCCCAGCAGCTGGGGGCTGGCCCTGGCCCTGTGAGGAAGCCTGGAGAGGTGCCAGCTGGCCTGGGCACCCTGCGTGACAGCAGCTTTTGCAAAACCAAGCCGGGCCACTGTGGCCGGGCCATCCCGGGAGACCTTTGCAGGGCTGTTGCAGCACAGCTGTTGTGAGCTCTGTTGCAACGCTGGCACAGCGCTGGGCTGGACCAAAACGAAGACCCTTCATGACAGCCCTTCCTGGTTTTCCCTGTCTGTTTTTCCAGGAACGTAAGGGCTGAGCTACGCCCTTCGTGACGTTACTGAATTCAAAAGGCACTGATGCCCACGCCAACCTTCATCAGAAAGGGACTGGTGATGTGTCTATGGGACTATTGGTCTGGCCAGGATGAAAGCCTTCTGTCCCAAAGGAAGGGGATGCTGAGAGCACAGGAAGGCAAAGGAAACAGCTGGACAGGCACAGCCACGCCAGCCCGGGGGCTCCAGGGATGCTGTGCCAGCCCTACTGCCTCCCACGTGCTCCTCTGTGAGAACATCCACACCCCTCAGGCTGCCAGCAGCATGCCAGGCAGCAGCCCCGAGCCCTGTCTGGAGCTCCCCAAGGTGGGATGACACTTAGCTGCAGCTGAGCACAACACTCCTCAAAGTCAATGGGTCAGAAGATTCTCCCCAGACAGCTGCAGAGATGATGGTCCACCAAAGCTGGAAGCTTCTTCCTTCCCTTCTTCCCCTCAATGTGTCGCCAGCACTGGCTTCTCAACAAGGGTTGGCATGCCTTGTTTTCACTTTGGGAGGTGAAATAAACTAGAGGATGCCCAAATTATTTTCTTTCCACCGTAAGGATTTCATTAGATGATGGAGCCCTGAACTTTTCCGCCCCTCCCTGTACAGCAATCTCTGCGGGTCCATAACAATTTTCATTAGGCAGTTTCTATTTTGGCTGTCTCCATACTGAGGGGAATGGACCAGAGCTGAGCAGCCTCTGCGGTAGCCCCAGGCTGATTTCCAAAGTGCTTTCAGCATCCTCCCTTCTCCTGGTTAATGCAGTCTTGCCTGAATGTAGGCCACCGCCAACTGCATGGGACAGCACCATGTCTGACCATGTCAGATCTCCTGAGGTCCCTCCAGCCTCCTTGTCCTCTCCAAAAGCACCTTAAGGAAAAAGCATCTTGAGGAAAAAGCATCTTTAGGCGGACCTGATCTTCCCCTGCCCAGACTCTTTCAAAATTCCTCAAAAGCCTTTTCAGCAGTGACCAATGCTCGCTGCAGCAAGCCCATGATGCGGGCTTGCATTTGGGCACACAGATGTGACCAGTGTGACCACAGTGAGCAGTCCTGGTAATATGGAGGCAAAGCAGCTCTTGACAGGTTTCTTGTTCCTCTTTTCCTGGATGCCGCCAACTCAAACACCAGAGTGGAAGGAGCATTTTTTTGCCATTTTTGTCCCAGACTCGTACCGATAGAGAGAAGGAATTGCACCTTCCAGCCCAGCCATCCACCCGTACCAGAGAGCTTGGCACAGGCTCCAGGGGCTGCAGATGCTGTGACCTTTCAAGAGAGCCCAAAGCTCACCCCATCCCACTGCCACGCCAGGGTGACTGAGAGACCTGGGAAGCAGCCAAGCTTGAGAGATGATTCCTATTTACACACTGATCCCTGACACTGCAAACCTGCCACTAATCTCCAGAGGAATTTTCCTTTTCCCATGGAAATGGTCCATGGGAATCTAGCTGTTGGAGAAGACTCAACCACAACTGCAAGGCATCTGTGCCCTTCCCCACCTTCACAACCCGGATGGGAGAAGAAAACCATCACTGGGAGGTGCAGAGAGATTTGCTGGTAGAAACTCAGGTCATAAGGTCATGGCATCCGAAGCCAGAGAGATTTGGTGATTTTCACACATGCGATGCTGTTGTAACCACAGGAACACTTAGAAAAACCAAAAACTCTCTAAACATCCCAGCAAGCCAACTCAGACATCCCAGGGCTAATCCCTTATGCTGGCATTGTATCAGCATCCCAAATGCTGCTGAAGCCCCAGTGTGTTTCCTATAGGGAAGAGCTCCCACACTATCCAAACTCTGCCCTTGGCTGCATCTTGGGAAGGGGCAGAGCCACCCTCTTTCATGCCCAGGCAAGGGGAGGGGAAACAAGCCGTGAGAGATGCTGAAATTTCCCAAAGGGAGAAAATCAGAGACACAAGCACGCACCTGCCCCCTCCTGCGGGAAGCATCTTGCAAGGGGTTTTCCTCCAGAGCCAAACCCGCGGGAGAAGAGGAGGCAAGAATTCTTTGGCTTGCTTAACCTAACGAGGAAGCTATAAATATAGCAGGGTAAACACCAGAGAGGGAGAAGAGGTCTTGAACTAAAAGCACAATGTTGGCACAAACCCACAGGGGAATAAGCTCTCCAGGAACGCATTCGGCAGGAAACCGGAGGGAGGTTGAGGCCTGTGTGAGCAGGAAGAGCCTGGAGTTGCCTTTGAACAAGAGCGGAGTGGAAAGAAAGGGTCTGAACTGAGTGCTCGGCTAGTTCACAGCAGGTGAGGATGCCACGCACCGTTGCCATCCGTGTGGGTTTCCCCGCTCAGGATGATCCAGGTGAGCTGTGTGAGGGGGGCAGGGGAGGCAGGACACCTTCATGTGTGGGCTGCAGGTGTGGGCCGCCCAGCTGCCCACCCAGCACGACAGCTTCTGATAAACACAGCAGCTGCAAAGGGGAACTGCTGCTGCTGCCGCCGCGATGAAAACGGCGGGGAGACTCGCCACGCTGTGAGTCATTCATTCATCCTTCACAAACAGGGCCTGCACTTGGCCAAGCATCCTCCTCCCCCCGCCGCTGGGACAGCTTGCTGGGACAGGGAAAAAGTGGCTTATTAGATATAATCAAGTCAAGTTTTCCCCTCCCTGCGAGGTTCCTCTTCCTGGAATAGGAAGCACAAGACCAGAGCTGCTTTTCTTCCACCTTCCTGCAGGCTCTGCCGTCAGCTGCAGGCTCCAGAGAGCCCACCCCACCACCCTACTGGACCCCACATACCCTGTTCACCCGCCGCTGGTGACATCCAGCCCCGGGCACAACCCTGCTGTCACCAGTTAGACCCTGTCCCCCTTCTCCAGTCTCACTTTGGCTGCCAAGGTCAGTTCGCAACTCTCTGGAGAACCCTTTTGTTTCTGCCCAAAAAGTGCCAGGTGGGTGGGGCAGAGGGTGCATGGGTGCATTGTGGCCATATCTCATCCTTGTCCCTGGATGAGATATGGCCCTGTGAATCTCCTCTCCCTGTGCCAGGCTGGGATGCTGAGTGCCTCATGTCACCGCACACATAACCTGGCTGTCACCTGCCCTCCTGAGAACAGGCAGAGCGCAAACACGCCACCTCCTCCTGCAAACACAGCAGCCAGGCACGGGGCAGTCACCTCCCGGCACACAAGGCGCTTGGGCAGCCCCAGAAGTCTCAGCTGTGGCTGTGCCACCCATGCCACTCAGTCCAACACCGTTTTGTGTGCATGGCAACACATCTGTGAGCTGCCGCAGAGCCGGGCTCCTTCCCATCCATGGGGACCAGGCACAAGGCACCCTCAGGCCCCATCATGGTGGGGTCACAGCTGCTGACAGTGATGTCCAAGCCAAGCTCAGCCCCGTGGACACCTCTGATGGCCTTCACCAGCCCACAGGCAGAGCTCGGAGGGGACGTGGTGGGTGACACCGCCAGCCTGTGAGGGTGGCAGCAGGCACAGCCCAGGGTGGTCACTCATCGGGGCTGGCAGAGGACAGAGGAGCTGGAACTGAGACAGCATCCCGGGGCAAGGAGGGACAAGGCAGGAAGAGCCCTGCCAGCGCCCGTGCATGGGAAAGCGCCTCTCTCAGCGCCTCTCATAATTGGGAGCAGCTTTTCCCTGGACCCCCCAGGAGAAGAGGGGCCCCTGCCAGGGGGGCGCTTCGCCTGTCATTCCAATCTTTCCCCAGGAAACTCCCCTCAGAGACAGCAGGGGTGTCCAAATCAGGAATGGTAGGGGGAGGTCTGTGGAGGCTGGGGAAGGGGCTCAAACATCCCACCCCAGGAACATCAATCCCCCGAGCATCTCTGGGCGAGGCGGAGGGCGGAGAAGGGGGAGCAGCACTGGGAGCCCGCAAGCAACCGGGAGGGACCGGGAGGGCAAGTCCCTGGCAGCTGCTTTGCGAGGGGACACAGACACACAGACATCCACACACACCCGCACAACTTTCTCCACCCGGGCACCAAACAGCTCCGGGAGCTGCCCTGACCGCAGCCGCGCGTCCCTCACCGCCAAGTCGCGGCGGCGGCGACTCGTTCCCCTGGCGGGCTGGGGACCGGGGGACTCTTCCCTACCTTCCTGCGTGGCGCCGCGGCTATGTGTCCATGGCGCTAGCGGAGCGGGAGCCGGGCCGGGAGCGGGAGCGGGGCCGGGAGCGGGGCGCCCGCACCGGGCTGGCTGGGGCCGGTAGCGCAGGCGGTGCGAAGCCGCCGGGGCTGCCGCCGCCGCTCCATTGGAGCAGGGCTCTGCCAATCTGCCGCCACCACCCCGGGACGCTTCCTGCCTGTGAGCCGCCCCCCGGGACCGGGAGGGATCCGAACCCGCTTGGCCGGGGTTCGCGGTCCCCCCCGGGGGTTCCCGTCCCAGTCCGGCCGGAGGGCTGGGATGGGGATCCCGCCGTGGCGCACCGACGTGCGGTGCCCTCCGGAGCGCGGGTGTCCCCCCGAGGCTCAGGAATCCCCCGAGAGTGCACAACCCTCCGCGGTGCTCTCGGGGGGTCAGCACTTCCTGCATTCGGCAACCGTGCCTTCCCCCATCCCTGCATCCTGGAGGAGTGGAGGCAGGCAGGTCCTGCCCGTGACTCAGTTTCCCTTGCCCCTGGGCGGGCCATTTCTTTGGGGTTTGTTGTAGTGGTGGTTTATTTGATGGGGAACATGCAGGGTGAAATCTGGCCGCGGGGTTTGTGTCCCGAAGTTGAAGAAAAGGCTCGTTCCTTCTCGCAGCTCATGATGTGTGTTTGCATCCCACTTTTGCAGGACGCATCCACCACCCAAGGTGCTTTCCCTTGGAAATGGGTTTGGTTTGCCCTTTTATCCCGGTGAAAATTCTCAAGTGGAGAAAGATTTGTTGGAAGTCTGCAACAGGAAACCAGCTGGTGAAGACCCACTGGGAACTTTCCTCTCTGGTGGCAGCCGTGGCCAGGTCTGGTTTGGGATTTCCCCGCGCAATGCCATCAAGGCTGGCGCTACTGGAGCCCTGATTGGGACCCAGTGTTTCCCTCCCCACAAGACAAGCTGCCTGTGCAGAGATAATGGCCACATCTTCCCGGTGAGTGCAGCACCCATGCAGCACTTCCCCTGCAAAAACAGAAGGCTCTCTAGGCTGGCAGGAATGAACAGGGTCACAGACTCCCTCTGCAGCCCTAGAGTGACAAACTGATCCTTGCCGTATCCGGGCACATCCCTGAACCTCAGAGTAACAGAACCTGCTGTTGTCCCATCCTATCTCGCATGCCCGTGAGCTATCCCACCGCCTGTGTGCCCGTATGATAATAAACTAGTGTTTTCCTTCATCCAAGCTCTCCCATGCAACCCCACCATACCAGACTTTGAGAGACGTGGAGGCCGTGTGAGGGGTGAGCAGTTCCCATGCTGGCTCCTGGCTGCCGTGTGAGTGTTGAGCTCAGCCACGGTTGAGTCGTGGTGCCCACATCGCTCAAGGAATAGCCCAAATATGGCACAGCTGCTTGTGGCTGAGGCTGCTGCCTCACCAGCCACATGTGGCCAGATCCATCCCACCTGCACTACGGGAGCTGGGGCTGTGCCAAGGCTGGGGATGTCCCTCCTTGAGTCAGCTCACGTGGTCTTTCAGGTGCTCTTCAGGAGGGCTCTGGTTCCACCAGCCTGCTCACATCGCCCCTCAGCTATTGGCTCGTGTGGATTTTGGGAGCCTGGGGATGCAGGAGAGGCTGCTCCTGGGCAGAGAGAGGTTTCCTCCATCCAGCCCCAACTTTCCCCACTCCACCTCCCGACAATGCTCTGCTCTCTGCAGCCTATGTGAGCTGGGGGACACTGAGCATCCTCCAGGATCGGCCAGCTCCTCTGGGAGGAGCAGAGCTGGACGGGCTGCAGCACGCGTTTGGCCCCTGGGAGCAGACCCTGAGCTTTCCTCGATGCCTCGTGGTGCTCGCAGTGCACCGGGAGCTGGTCTGCTTGGCGCCAGTGCTGGCTGGGAGCCACGCGCTGCTTTCTCCGCCGCTGCAGTGCTGCAGAGCTGAGCTGAGCGAGGACCTGGGGAATCCCCCGGCTCTGCAGGGCTGGGGCCACCCTTGGGGGTCGGAATCTGAGAGCAGAACCTGGTTTGGAGGGGTGTCTGTGCAGGAGGTGGGAGCTGGCGCTGTCAGTGGCGTGCTGGGAGGAGGGATGTAGTGGGGATCTGGACTATGCTGGGGCACCAGCTCTGAGCAGAGCTAGAGAGCTGCAAGGTTGGGTGAAGAAGGAGGGGGTTGGACAGTGGTGTGGGGTCTGCTGGATGAACAGGGCACTTGATGGGGCTGCATACACCTGGAGATCCTTGGGGCAGGACATCCCTGGCACAGGACAGCTCGGACATTGCATCTGCCCCATCCTCAGGCTCAGACGAGTTTCATGAGCTGCACACAACTCCTGGCTCCTCCTTTCTGCTGTGGCAAAAGAACACATTCAGGCTGTCTGCAGCGCCCTGTCCAACAGCTGCTCTCCCTCTCAGCAGCCCAAAAGGACTGAATTTAAGGATCGTAAGGTCCTTTCCCTTTCGTCTCGAGCAGAGAGGAAGCTGACAGCCCTTGTCTGGGCAGATCAAGGCTTGGACATATGAGCAGGTGTCTGGGAGTTGAATTACACTGCCACAAACCCACGCAGGACAAGCTGAACTGGGCTATAAGAGCTGTGTGCTGCCCTCCCTCCCCGTCCGCAGCTTTTCCTGACTCGCTGTTGCTACGTGCTTAAAGATGTCCCCAGATCTTCTGCCAGAAGGAAGCAGTCACGTCCATGAGCTGGGTTTCTGTGTGCTAGGCTAGGTGAAGAGATTGAGAGGTTTGGGATCGTGAGCTTGAGACCCGGAGCTGGGCCAGACTTGAAGTGAGATGTGTCATGGTGATGTGCGGGTGCCTGTCATGATGACGTGCTGAGGGACAGGGACACTGGTCCCCAGCCTTGCTGGCTGAGATAGCGCTCGCTGGATTTCTGTCTGTGTGATGTGAGGGGAGCAGATGGATGGATGGAAGAGGACTGTGGGGACTGGAGATGAGTCCATCTGGAATTTGTGGTGTCCTCTCATGGTTTCTATGCAGAGGGGACTGCCACAGGGTGTGTCTCCCGGTGAGCAGGCCTGGCTGATGCTGTGGAGCCTCTCCCAGTGCCCATTTCAGAGCTGCCTGTCTGAGGATGCCCAACAACCCTGCAGGGCAAGGATGGGGCACACACATGCCCTGGAAGCCAACCCCAGTGACTGTCCCTGACACCCCAGAGACACAGGTGATCATTTCAGAGCTGCAGGTGCCTGCTGGATGCAGGGCAACCTGGGGCAGTGGGGCTGTGCCCTTCAGCAGCAGCCTATTTGCCTTGTGTGGGACTTGCCCTGTGAAGGCTCCTGCTCAGTGGCTTTGCTCTGGCTGGCTTGGCACGTGTCCAGGCTCTGGCTGACGTGCTGTGGGCATGGCCCCGTCTGAAGTGCAGGCTTGTTGTGTGTTTACCCTGGCCAGCCTGAGGTGTACAGGAAACCAGAGAGCTCTGCTCCCTGGCTGTCACTTTATTTATTATGGTCACCGCTTGGGCTGCCCACACCGTGAAATGAAGGTAGCAAAAACCCCAAGTGCTGCAGCACAGTTCCTGCCTTGCCAGCCCTGCTCTGCTCTGATTCACGCTGCTATCCTGGAGCTGGGAGCAATCCTGTCCTGGAGCGAGATGGCAGGATGCTCGGTGCTGTGCAAAGATCATCCTGCCCGAGAGTAGGGTGGCTTTTCCCAGATGTGTCCAACTGCAATGTGCCAGGAGAAATTGCTGATGGATGCCCAAAACAATGTCACATCACAGTCATGACCTGTGCTTACACCTGGATGTCCCAGTCTGGTTGCATCTTCCCTGGATTTTCACTTCTGCTCTGCAAAACAGCAGTGAGCATTGCCCTAGGTCTGCGCTGCTGCTGCCCCAGGGATTTTCATCCATCTCACCCCAAAAGGAGGTGTGGGGATCACTGCCCAGCTGCCACTGCGATGTGCAGAGCCTGGGCTCACTCTTTGGACCCCAGTTCTTTTGTTGCTCGTGGCCATCAGCTTCTCACAGCCTGTTCCATCCCTGCTGCCCTGGCAGATCCTCACCCTGCAGGGGACACCATGGTGGTGACTCTAGTTGCTTTTAAGGGTGGAGTTCAAGGTTTGGAGGGTGCTGAGGACTGGGAATCCCTCCATGTGGGGCTGGGGAGAGGGGCCTGTGTGGGGACACGAGCCATCCCAGCTGCTCCCACCACTGCAAGCACCAGGGAGGCACCACGTGAAGCTCTGTATGCTGAGAGTCAGGGGTGAACGTGCAGCTGAAGAGCGAAGCAGGGAGAGGTGACTTGTACAGACGGCTGTTTATAGGGACTGCCCTCCTGCCGGGACCTGGCTGGCAGCAGCAAGGGCTGGGCTGGCATTTCGGGAGCGCAGTCCAAAACCACCAGCCAGCAACCTGGGGACATGAAACAAAACCTCCCAGCCCTCAGAGGCTCCTGGTCCCCACAGGGTCACATGGCCTGCTGGATTGCATTGCTATTAAAGGGAGAAAGTGCTAGTGAGCTGATAAACAGGGGAAAGTGAGCCAGCTCCTGAAACCATGGACAACTTGGCAGCCTTTCTCCCACAACAGACAGTCAGGTGCTGCTACTGAGCAGGACTCAACACTTGTTTCCAGGCTCTGAAATCAGTGGTCTGAAATCATTGACAAAGCGTTTTGAGTCACAGAGAGTTAAATCTATAAAGGGGGGAGGGATATCTGCCTTTCAAGGAGGATTTTAAGAGCTTGATATTAGTTATTTTGTATTTAGGCATCTTAAATTTCTGTGGTTTTCACCAAAATAAAGTCCAGGCAGACATTCACTGAGGGACCATGGCAATATTTGAGTATGACTTTTTTAAGGCATTAAATTTATAGGGTGAGATAGCAAGCAAAAACCAGCTAACCAACCAAAACCAACCCAGGGACGTGGAACATGAGAATTTATTTACAGCAGAAAAACGGGAGTGCTCTGGAGGGTGGAATTCTCTCCTGGCTCTGGACTGCATCTCCCTGGTGGCAGCTCTCAGCATCTGGATGCTGCCCACAGAGCCACCTCCTGGGCACTGCTCAAGGAGATCCTGCCTATGGGCAGGGCTTGGCTGATTCCCAGAACTGTTTGTGACCGTCTGCAGGCTGTTCAGACCCAGGGCTACACCAGTCTCATGCAGAATAACTCTTCATCTCTCCAGCGAATCTCAGCAGAGCTGAGATGCTGCTGATGCTGCTGGTGCAGCCATTCCTGGCGCCCGCTGACATCTGTGAATCTGGGCAGGATGGGGTCTCTCCTTCACCACCTGCTCCTGGAGGCTGCTCCTGGTTTGTGGCTCACCTGGGATGGGGAAAGGTCTTTATGTTCGGACCAGAAGTCCCATTGCTCCTACCCCCCACAAGCCCAGATCCACGCCTTTGGAATGCGGGTGATGCTGTGGCATGGAATGGAGCTGGGAAATAGGGATAAGATGGGGAGACTGAGATCCCGGCCGTAAAAACTCTCTGCCCTGTTGGATCCCTGGCTCCATCCCGCAGCGGTTTTGCTGAAGGAGGAGGTTTACCTCGGGGGCGGGCGTGGGGCTGTGTGCACATCCCGGCGGGATCCCAGGCTGGGCCATGGCGCGCTCAGCTCGGGCTGGGCGGCTGCGGGGGACCGGGAGCAGTACCCGGCGAGGTCCGGAATGCAGGCGTTCTTCCCGGCCGCGCTGCTCGGGCTGCGGCTGCCCTCTCCCGGCTGCCGAACGGGGCTGAGCTTCCCTTCCCGGGCAGCATCCGCCTCCTCCGCATCCCGGACTGGTGCCGACCTGCGGCTTGCAGCTCTCTGTCCCCTTTACCCGCTCCACGGGACCATTAGCACCCAGCAACTCTGACCCGTCAAACTGGAGCTTCCCTGGGCGTTGTGTGACCCCCTTTTACTGCTGAGAAAGTCACGGCAGGGGCGAGGACGGCATGAGGCTTCAAATGGACAAGTGATGCTCCTTACACTTGACAAAAACCTCTGGGATACCTAATGCCAGGGGTCTCATAGAATCACAGAATGGTTTGGAGTGAAAGGGACTTTAAAAATGACCTTATTGCAACAGCCCCCTGCCCTGGGCAAGGTCACCTTTCACAAGGCCAGGGGGTCAAAGCACATCCAGCCTGGCCTTGAACACTCCCAGGGGCAGGACATCCTGTGCCAGTGCCTCACCTCCCTCATAGCAAAAAAGATTTCTTTGTAACATCTGATACGAATTTCTCTTTCAGTTTAAAATCGTTCCCCCTTACCCTGTTACTACCTGCCTTAGTGAAATTTCTCTCTTTTTACTAGCCAAGCTCCCTTTAAGCAGTGATGTTGTGGTGGCTTGTTCTGCAGAAGGGGACAGGGACATCTCTCCTCCCTGGTGCTCAGGGGCCCAGTAGTGCTCAGGGGTGCAGTGGAACCCTGAAACAGTCAGAGCTTTGGGGACATCCGTTGAGAGGATTTTTTTATTCTGAGCAAACCCCTCCCCACAAAAAAAAAAAAAAGAAAAAAAAAAGAAAAAGAGATGAAGTTTTGGAAGTGAAAAATCGGTAAAACTGTGGTGGAAAGGGCAGCGGTGTTGTGTGGGCTGTGTCAAGTGTAATTCTTGTCCCAGGCAGAACAGAAACACGCTGGGGTTCAGGGACAGGCAGGCAGCACAGAGGATGTCCGTGAGACAGAGATTTCCTGAGAGGGGCCAAGCCACATCCCATCCTCATTGAAAACTTCACCATGGTTTTGAATTTTGCCGGTGTATCCTGCAAGAAGTTCCTCAGGCAGCAGCTGTCCAATCTTAAAAAAGGGAAAAGCATCCAGTTTGACCATTTTCTTTCAAGCTGCCGTGGCTGCTCCATGTGGCTCCAAGCAGAGTGGGACACCTGGGAGAGGAGGAGCATAACAGCCAAGGATAACAGCAAAACACCTGCCTCTGTGGCACAGGGTCATGGGGAGATGAGGGCCTTGAGGTTAGCGGCACCAGGAAAACAGAAGGACTTTAATATTAAACAGCAAGCATCCCTTGAGCAAGGTGTAAATGGAGAACAGACCACCCGTACAAGACAGGGAGCAACAGCCACCCCTGCACCAGGTGGAGATGCTGTGGGCTGGAGATTTACGTGCGATTTTACCAGGAAAATCTGATGTTTCCCTGTGTGTCACTGCCTGTGCACACCTGGTCCCCATGAGAAATGACACCTGTGTGCCGGAGACTTCCCTGTCCCAGGTTCTCCAGCAGTGTACAAAAAGTCCTTTTCTCATCAGCTGTCTGAGCCGAAGAAGCACTCTGGAGTCCTTAGTTCATGTTCNGAAGAAGAAGAGATAACATGCCACGTGTAAGAATTCTCCATCTTGACTCCCAGACCCCCCTGTCCAGAATCTCAAACCCCCCTGGACATGGCTCCAAATCTTTTCCTTTTCATCTATAGTTATTACTAATCTACTCCTTAAACTTTGGTGACTTGCAATTCTTCTTATAAGTTAGTAATTTGTCTCATGGATTAAAATCAAAGCCACAGGCATTCTCAGTATCAATCCAGGTTCTCCGACACCTCTGGCAAGGCTGAAAAGCCTCCTGACCAGGGTTTGGATCATTCTGAGATGACACAGGAACCCCCTGGGTTCCAACATTGTTGAGCAGAGGGTGCCACTTGCAGTGGCAGGAGCAGCATGGCAGGGCTGAACACGGGGAGCAGGGGAGCAGTAGGGCAGATGGAGAAGTCTGTGACCAGAAAAGATGGATTTATGCAATGTGTCAAAACCCACGGTCTCAAGTCAGTCCCTGGAATACAGGTCATTACTGGAAGCTGGTCTGGGCCTCTCTCTTGGAATCAGCATGAGAGGGTGATGTGGGAGAGGGGGAAGCATCTCTCCTTTGGGGTTGTGTCTGTCCCTCACTGAGGGGCAGCTCAGCACCTGCTGCAGCTGCCCGGGAGTGTCTCCGAGATGGGGGTCCCTGCGGACATCTCACAGCAGGGCGGCACTGTTAGTAAATCCGTGTCTGCTCGGGGTATCCTGCAGGCGTGGCCGTGGCCGAGCAGCGCAGCCTGGGTCTGTGGGGGCGTTTGCTCGGTTTGGAGCATCCTTGCAGCACTGCCAGAACAGCCGTGCGAGGGCAGCACAGACCGCCGAGAGCAGGAGCGGCAGGAACAGGAGCAGGAGCAGCAGGAGCAGCAGGAACAGACCAGAGCCTGCACACCTGCTCGCCAGCAATTCCCTGCACAGGTCCTCTAGGACCTTGCCCCGTGCTCCCTCTCCCGAGCAGGTCAGGGCTTGCTCGGATTGAATGGAGCTGCTGCAATTTTATCTCCTTTCTCTGTGGTGGATGAGATGCAGTGACCATCCTGGCTGAGTGCACATTGCTCCGGGTGTATGTGAGCTGCTTCAGGCTGTGTGAATCCTCCTCATTCGCTGGGGAAATCAGGTTGGAAATGGGAAAAGACACGAGGAAACAAAGCCAGCTTTTTGGGATCTGCATTGGGAGCCTTCATCACTGAGAATTTGCCCTGTGCACCAAGAAGCCATGTCTCTCCATGACGCTGGGGACAGAGACTGGAAGTTTTTGTCAGTTTCATGCTGGCAGAAACCTTGTGAGCTCCAGGAGGAGGGATCTGCTCAGCCCAGTGTCCCCTCAGAGCCCTGTGGAGGGAGGAGAGGATGCCCAGGATGACAGAAGCCTCTCCAGGGTGACAGGAGACCAATTTTACTCCTACAAAGAATAGGGAAAGAGGCTGGGGCTGGGGAGGGTGACAGGGCAGAAGACATGTGGGCTGTGAGCTGCAGAGGGAGCAGCAGGCTTTTGGGACCAGCAGCAGTCAGGAGGTTGAGAAGGTAAAAGTTTGTGCAGGATCCTGCAGATAATCTGGCAGGTATTCCTCATTGTTCGTTAGAGACAGGAAAGCACTGAGAGTTTTCCAATCCCGGTGTGTGGATGAGTTTTGTCCCAGGAGAAAATCCCTGGTGGGCACTGGAACTGGACTGACTGTATTTCTGGAAGGAGAGCCAGGACTGTGTGAGGATACCTCTCAGGGCCATCCTCCCTCTCAGCCCAGACTGATCAGGTCCCAGCAGGCTGTGATGGGACTGATTCTGCTCTCCACATTTGCCAAGGAACACCAGAGGCACTAAATCTGAGTGTTGGACAGCTTTATCCCTGACTCAATTACTGGGAAACTTTTGAGAAATTCCCATTCTTCCCACTAAACAGCAGGCAACAGCACCAGAGCCCAGAAAAGTTGTGCATGCTCCATCCCTGAAAGTGTTCAAGGCCAGGTGGGACAGGGCTTTGAGTGACCTGCTCTAGTGGGAGGTGTCCTGCCCATGGTAGTGGGATTGAAACAAGGTGATCTTCAAGTCCCTTCCAACCCGAACCATCCTGTGATTCCATGATCCGTATGCCAAGTACAGGGAAGGCTGTTCCGTTTTTGGAGGAGCCAGCACGTCAGATCATCTCCCCGTCAGCTGCAGCTGACCTTGGTACCTGCTTGGGTTATAAAGTTGTGTGAAATTGCAGCAACTCCTCTCTGTATTTGACCTTCCCTCCTTTATGGTTTCTGGAAATATTCCCTCTCTTCAGGAAAAGTGCTCTTGGGAATATGAAGTATTTGAGGCTATGGATCTGCGTGAATCTGAGAACATCAGCAAAGCAAATACCAGCCCTCTGCAGCACGGCGTTCAGGTGGTGAATCACCGTCCTCCCTGCTGTGATGTGCCGTGGTTGTTACACAGCAGCTCCTGCCCCAGCTCTTGGGCTCAGGGACAGGGCGTCTCTGGGAGCTGCCAGCCCCAGAAAACATCTGGGCTTCTAGAAAACCAGGTCTGGTGCCACACACAGCCTCTGGGTGGGTGAGCTGGGAGCACAGCTACGGACCTGTGTTTCCACTGGGTTGTGGAAGGGGCCGCTCTGGGGCCCCATGTCTCGATCCCTCTCCCCTTCTCTACTCCTTGATTTCTTCATCCCCCTACTCCACTGAAACATAAGGTACTGCTCCATCCTGCAAACCCCTCCCCTGAGGGAGCGCAAGGCTGTGGAGAAGGAGACATTTGCTACTGCCCCTGTTCTTAGGCCATAACCTTGTCCATGCTAAAAGCTCCAAGAAGTTGATCCCACATGCAAGAAGCTGCTCGCACCAATTACCCCATTAAAGCCAGAGCCACCACTCTTGTCTCAGGCATCTCCCTGCCTGCCGCAGCCTGATAACATTGCTCATCCCCAGGGGTTCCCAGGTGCTATTCAGAAGACCTAAATGTGGGGCAAACAGCTCCTGCTGGGCAGGTACTCTCAAAATTCCGTCTGAGTGTCCGAGGCTGGGGAATCCATGGCTTCCCCTGATTTCCCCTTCCAGGTGATTTGCAGATCATGATGACACCCAGGACAGTTTATTCTCAGCCATCTGATTCTTTCTCTCTTGAACATACTCCCATGCTGAGGGAGTGCTCAGCAAAACGCACTTCTGGAGGAGAGTCTCCCGAGACCACAAGAGTCCATGGGATTTATCTCTGCAACTTATAAAGTTTTACTACAAATCTTCTGGCCCAAGCGAGCCAAGAGCTTGCTCCATAAATTACTACCAAGCTAGGGATTAGGAGCACTAAAACAGACGTACTTCGCAGCTAAAAATAAGGCACGGCACAAGCTTGAAGATTTGTTCTGCCTGGAAGTTTTATTGCACCCAAACTGTATGAGATAATGTGCAAGAGAGAACCGCTTAGCGGATCCATCTGCTTTTGGACACATTCGCCTGCTCGATAGCTCTGGAACGAGGCAATGAATCCGTGAAAGAAAGTGGAGTTAGACGGTGTTACCCAGTGCAGTAAAACTTTCTCCAGGCAAAGAAAAAGGCTGCCCTGTCCCCTCCCAGCTCTGCTCTAGGGAGGCTCTGTGGGCCCTGATCTTAGGTGGTATTTGGGGTTGCTGGCAAAACAACCACCGGTGCTGGTGCCAGGTGTTGCCCTTGCTGGGCTCATTTAAATATTTCACTGTGGATGTAAACAGGCTTTGAGAAAGTGTTCTCCCTTCTGCTAAAGCTTGGCTGTGTCTCCACAAGTGCCCAACTTCTCCTGGCTGGGTAACTGAGTCAGCCCTGTCAGCCTCCAACACAAAAAAAATACAGTGCAAAAGTTGTAAGGCATGTAAAATTTGTAATGTAATGAAAAAATTGTAATGCCTGCAAAGTTGTTCACAGAATCCCAGAGTGGCAGACGTTTGCAGAGACCTCCAGAGCTAAACTTTGTTTAAGTAGGGCCTGCTAGAGCTGGTTGTCAAGAATCACATCCAGGAGGCCTTTGAATTTGTCCAAAGATGGTAATCCACAATCTCCTTGGTCAATCTGCTCCTGTGACTGCTCACTTGGACAACAAAAGTGTGTCCTGTGTTCTAGTTTGTGGCCATTGCCTCTTGTCCTGCCACTGGATATGTCTCTCCCATCTTTTCATCATCGGAAAGATGATCCAATCCCTTCACCATCTCGTGGCCCTTTGTTGGACTCTCTGGTGTATCTGTATCTCCCTTCTGCTGGGAGTCCAGAACTGGATGCAGGGCTCCGGCTGTGTCCTCACCGCTGCTGTGTAGAGCACAGGGATCCTCTCCCTTGACCTGCTGCCAGCACTTTCTGTAATCCAACCCAGGATAAGTCTATTTCACCAAGAGCACACTGCTGGCCAGGATTCGGCTCGGTGTCCACCAGGATCTCCAGCTCTTTCCATCTGAGTGGCCCCCGGCATCCATCAGTGTCGCTCCCCAGGTGCAGGACTTTGCTGAACATCACAAAGTGCCTGTTGGTCCCTGTCCCCAGCCTGTCAAGGCCTTTTAGGATGGCAGTGTGATCCTCTGGCATTCCTGCCAGTCCTGCAGTGGGACCAGAGGAGGGTGAATTCCTCCAGCACATTCCCAGCCTGGACTGGGGGCAGCTATGAGGAGCAGGATGGAGCACTGTGGTGCAGCCGCCGTGCAGGAGGGGTGAGGCTGGTTGGACCCTGTGCGTGTAGGGTGTGGGTTTGCATGAGCAGTGGATCCCTCAGAGGTGGAGCCACGCTGGCTGGTTGCACACTGAAGATCTGCATTTTTGTCAGAGATCCTCTGGTGGCATTCTGGGGGCAAAGCCCCCACTTTAATCAGCCTCACTGGGGTCCCATGGCAGAGGTAGGCTCCACAGTGTTCAGGCCAGAGGACTCTGTTCTCACAAGGAGAAGCAGGAAACAGAGTGACATAGGGACTGCCTGTCTGCATGTCTCCAGCTCCTCTGCCACCTGTGTCTCACTTTACATCCCTTCAGTGCAACTGGGGCTGAACTTTTCCAGCAACAAACCAGAGGGGACAGCAGACATGTGGCTGAGACCTCAGTCCGGCAGCGAGGGTCAGCTCAGTCTTGTTAATATCTGAGGCCATGATTGCAGCAGCTTTTGAGGAGCCCTGAACATCCCCTGGCCGGAATTTCCTATCTCAGGATGAGTCAGGGATGTGAACCTGGGCACAGGGGAAGGCGAACACTGAAGCAGCCAGGGGATATGTGGCTTTAATTGATCTGGGAATCACAGCTGCTCTGTTAACCTGTCCCTTGTGTGGGACAGATGCAGCCCTATTGTGTCCTGCTGCTGAATGTGACAAGGGTGCTGGCAGCATTGCTGGAACCACAGCTCAGGAAATGCGGCACTGCTGGACTTCAGCTGGGGCAGTGAAAGTGTGAAAGAGCCCAAGGGCAGCGTTGCTGGAACCACAGCTCAGGAAATGCGGCACTGCTGGACTTCAGCTGGGGCAGTGAAAGTGTGAAAGAGCCCAAGGGCTGATCTGTGGTGGTCCCTTCGGTCACACCAACAGGTGTGCACAAAGGTGCACCTGATGCACAGGCCCATGTGCATCCTCATCGTACATCTGTGTGCCCTGTGCTGAAGAGCAGGGGAGTAGGATGAGCCACCCTGCTCTTCAAACTGTCTGTGTGCATGTGCAGGGCTGGAGACAGAGGCAGAAAAGGCTTTTCTGGGAGAAATGCAGCAGTAAATGAAACCACCTCCCCTCAAGAAAGCTGCCAAGTGTCCCATCAGCTCCTGGAGGCTGTGAGCTGCTCCTACGTGAAAACCCATGAGCAGCAGAAGGAAGACAGGTCTCCTGCTCTCCTACTGCTGACCCACAGACTGCCACTGTAGCCCCAGTCCCACAGCAGCACTTAACCAGCTGCACAGATCCCCGTGTTGGCTGCAGCCTTTGCTGATGCTCCGGGGATCTGCAGCCTCAGGTGTGCCCAGGTGTTCCACAACGAAAGAGCCAGCCCTGGGAACACACCCCGCATTGAGACCAAGCTGTGGCGCACGGTGAAGCCATCTGCTTCCATCCCGCAGCTGCTGTCCTTCCCACTGCAATTTACTTGGCCTCCTATAATTTATTTATCCCAGGATGCAGCTTGTACATCTGCAGTATCATTACTGGAGACGCCATTAGCTTTAAAATTTTATAAACCTCTGTGCAGGTGATAAGTTGAAAAGTTAAAGAGGGTAATTGTGGCAGGAAAACAGGGGTATTTGCTCAGTGTTCATCTCACACCAGAGATCCAGGCTCTGGGGGGGCTTTGGAGGGAGATCAGCAGACTGGTGTGAGCAGGTGAACTGCTGCCAGCTCACCCAGATGTGAGCCCGTTCCTGCTGGATCCATGCACTGGGCAAGGGACCTACAGGCATTTCCACATGTTTCTCCCTCCTGCCTCCTGGGCTGCACAATTTCCTCAGGTCAGTGGCAAGAGGGGCTGCACAACCAGATGTTTGCATCTGGATGTGTTGCTCATCCCTCTGCAATGGACTTGACAAGGGACTGGTAAGGGCTAGGGCAATCCTGAATCGTCTGCCTGCTGCCTGTTGGTCTGGATGCTTCAGGACTCTGCGTGGAGCTGGGAGAGTCCCTGCCGTGTAGATGCTCACCACTCGGAGCATGCCTGGCTTTCCCAAGCTGCATGTCCCGCCTGCAGCCCCCTCCTGCCCCTCGGCTTCCTGGCCGGGTTCATGTGCCCTCATTCAGGAGCACAGCAATTAATTAACTTTCTAGCAATTTTCCTAGAAAGTTTCCATGGCCGGGGTGCAAGCATGCACCAAGGCTTTGGCAGGGAAGCAGGCAGGGAGCCTTCACCGGAGCCCTGCACCCTTTGCAATGAATTAGGAGCATGCTGATCGCTTCTGGCAGCCGCAGGTCTCTGACAGCTGAGCTGGGGGGATAAATTCCCTCTCCCCAAGGCCAAGGGAGATATGTGTACAAGGACGATTTACAGGCTGCTTGCAGGGAGTGATGAGCTGGGAGGCAGCAGGCAGCAGGGTCAGTGCCAAGCAGGTTAGGGAGTGGAGGAGTTCGAGGTGCGGTGGGAGGGAGTGAGGGGTAGCTGAGACCAGGGAGGGAGCAGAGGACACAAGGTCCCAAAGGTGTCCCACAGTCTGCAGACAGGTTTCTCTCTCCATGCTACTGGTGAGAGCATCCCAAATCCCCCCTCCGTCCCTGGTGTACCTGCGGCCCTGCTCAGTCTCCTGCAGTCTGAGGGCTTGGACATTGTTGTCTGTCCCCAGGGTATGGTCAAGTCACAGGCAGCTGTGAGTGCTGGGGACAAGCTGCTCGTGAGTCTTGCTGGCATGAGTCTGTCCCATCTTGCACCATGTTTTCATGCTGGCTCATGAAAGCAGCCTGTGGCTGGGTAATCTGACTTCCACATGTCCTTTCTGTGACCGTCATCAGTCCCTCATGCACAGTGTCACTTTGTCTCCTGTGGGTGGCTGTCCTGCAGGGTGAGTTAATCACACGCTGTGCAACTGCGTTGTCCAAGCCCTGAGCCCCCACCGGAGCTTTGCCAGCAGCTGGTGGCACTCCTGGTTCAAGCCTCAAGAGGCATTCCCCCCTCCATCCTGCAAGCATCTTGTGCCTCCTTCCCTAGCTACACTTCCCAGGATACTCCAGCACCGAGTCTGAAAGGATGCAGGATCTGAATGCTCAGCCAAAGGGATTTCACAAACCCTTGAGCAACAGGAGGGGAATGAAGCACGGGGAAGCCTGGAAGGGACGTCAACCCGGCTGAGACTGACCCGTTCCCAGCTTGTCCTCCTCTCCTGACATAGCCAGATTGCTCTTTTCTTCCCCAAATGATACCCGCACACACATTAGTTTTGCTGGTGCCCATCCCTCTTCACTGATTTTCTGCCTCTGGTTTACTGTGGGAAATTATCTTGAGATGAGACTGAGAAGCCTCAAATGGCTTTAAGTAGGAGGACAGGCTCATTCTGCTGCCTGCCTTAGGCAGCCATGGACTGCTGGGGTGATTTCACCCCAAGGCAGAGTTCCCATTCGCATTTTGGGGCATGGGCTCTAAGGATCACCATTCCCACATTCACAGACCTTACACACTGTCGATACCGAAACAGCTCAGCCTTTCTGCCAGGTCTTACTCTGCTGCATAGCTCACAGTAAGGACCTTTTCCTGGTTTTCCCCACAAGGTCCTGGCTCCCTGGGAATAGACAGTGAACTCCTAGCAAGGCCTGGACATCTTCTGCAGAGTGTAGTCCTCTTAAAGGCTTTGCAGCCCTCAGCAGCCTGGATGGCCCTGGACTCAACTCCGTGCGTCCTAGGAAGTTATGACACAAATACAACTCTGCACAACAATTTCTTCTGGAGTGTGAAGACCAAGCAAGACTGCACTCAATAGGCAATTTTGGCAGCCAAAGCTGGCGCCTTGCTGCTCTTCTTGCATTGTCTTCCTTCCCACCATGCTGCTCAGCTTCCATCCGCTCATACACCAGGATGAGGTCTTCTCTAACTGTTCCTGACTTCAGCATGCTGCCAGGTAAACAGTGTGGAAATTAGTGGAGACAAGTAAATAATTTGTAAACAATCATTTATTCATTACTTTCCCTCCTTTCCCTGTGCAAGCAGATTGCGAGGTGCCTCTGAAGCACTTGCAGTTTGGAGTGAGTTCTCTTGTAAGGCATTTCCCACTCCCCATGAATAACTTATGAACAGATCAGAGTGAATATTAAGGGCCTGAGAATCCAGAGGCTTGGGCTTCTGAGCTGAGTGAGTACCGCTCAAGCTCCTCCAATAGACAAGAAATCTAACAAAGCAGCACTAAGTGGATTCACTGTGCTGTAATTAAAGGGTGTGCACATCTGCTACTCAGCGTAGCCTGTCAGGTAGGGTAAGGTAGCTGTGCAGCAGGGGATGGCATGCCTGAGACATGTGGTCTGTGACTGGGATACTTAGCGTTTTCTCTTGGGGTTGACTGTTGCCTCTATTGAGCTGTTGATGAGAGGCAAACATGACCCGACCAGCTGGACGGGGTTGATGCAAGAGGTTCACAGAAAAGTTTTCTGAATAGCCTCACAAGTCCATAAGTTACCCAAGAACTGGTAGAAGGCACACACGGAGGGCTTAAGCCCCAAACCAACAGAGAGCATGAGGATGTGCTGACTTCAAAGAGTCCAAAGTTAAGCTTGTGCTTGGCTTCAGTCAGGTGCTCTGTGATGGACATTAATCCACCTTTGAGCTCAGCCACCTGCTTTGTGTTATTTTTTTTTTTCAAAAGATGATTATAATTCACTCACAGAAAGGTTCCCAACCCCCTGCCTGGTTCCTGAGGCAAGGATTCAGATCAGTGCTACATGAAATGGAGGAGGCGGGCTATGAGCTGAAATCTCTTTTGCTGCTGCAGAGCTCGCTGCCAGCCTTGCACACGATGTTCCCCACGTCCCATGCCCAGCAGGACCCACTGCCCAGGGTGGTGCTTGTAGAGCTGAGGGCTTTGTTGATCTGTTTTTGGGTGTAGGCCTCAAGCATCTCCCATGTTGCAGGGAGGTCAGGAGCCCCCATGGCTGGGGACATCTCCAGAATCCTCCCTTGAGGCCTTTGGCACAGCATCTGTCATGCCACCCTGGCTCAGACATCAGGCCTAAGCTTGGAATCCTGGATAGGATTTAAGCCAGGGGTGAATGTGTGGCACAAAGCTATGGATCCACGTTCCAAACACCCCGGGATGCTGTGGGTACCCTCACAACACCACGGGAGGATCTCCTCTGGACATCCTGCAGCACCTACTGGCATGGTGCAAGTCTTCCTGCCCCCCTGAGCTTCGCTGTGGCAGGCTGTGTGCAGGCAGCCCTACCCAGAGCACCCACAGAGCACTGCAGAGGGCCCTGGAGCAGGCAAGGGGACCATTCCCAGCTCTGGGATGGACCCAAAGCAGCGCACAGCTTGAGGCCGGCCCCAGCTCCCCCTTGCCGGATCCCCCATGCATCTGTAGTCCTTTCCCCTCCCCGGCAGCCTCGAGCACCTGCACTCCTAGGCGGAGTGGGATTTATCCTGCCCCAGGCGCTCGGTGCAAGGGGTCAGCCCTCATAAACCTCTCCGGCACCGGAGCCCAGGCCAGCTGCCTTGCTTGCGCCCGCAGGGAGAGCCTCTGCACCCCGGGAGCGGTGTTCTATCTGTCATTCCCCAGGCCAGCACCCACCCTGTCGGGTCCAGAGCGTGGCATGGAGGCAGCATGGTGGGGATGGGGCTGTGTGTGCTCCTGGCCCCCAGCTCCCCTCCCCACACCAAGCACTTTGGGTAACCCCCGGAACGTGGGAGGCGGCATGAAGTCATTCTGGTCCTCCAGCAAACCCCTCCAGCTGTCTGGAGCCAGTGCAGATTGTGGGACGTGTCTGGTGACTGACGAGGCCTCAAATCCACGTTTGTGAGAGATGATATCGAGAGTTTTAATTTTTTTATGAGCGAGGGGTCGGGGGGAGGCAGGGACTCCCAGGGCGGCTGAGAGGGGAGGCGGCAGTGCGTGCCTGTGCGTGTGTGAAACACGTTTCATCCCACAGACCCCCAGCTGCAGGAGTCCTGCACAGATAAAACCAGCATCCCATCACCTCCGAGCAGCAGGGACCAGCTGGGGAAGAGGATGGACAATGGCAGCTAACAGGGATGTGTCAGCAGGGCTCTTGGATCAAACCCTCTGCTCAGTTCATCCTGCACATCGCCAAAGTCCTCTCTGGGCCTTGCCCAAGGGGTGAGTCCAGCTTTGGGCCCCTTCTCGGTAGATGAGTTACTGGAAAGCTTTGTGGAGCTGGTCTCCTCCTTCCCCAATGGAAAGACCACTCGATGGAGTGCCTCCACATGACTGCTCCACCATCCAGAGTCTGGTGAGATGCTGTGGCCACTTTCAAACCCTACCAATGCTCCTGGAGAAGCTGCTCTCCTGCCTGCACTCTCACGGGCACCATTTGGTGCTTGCTGGTGGTTCCCACAGGAAAACCCTGTCTGCAAACTGCTCTGCCCTGCTTTAATCCCAGCTAATCTGCATTAAACCTCACCACACCACTGAGGAGTAGGTCAGAGTCATCAGCCAATGATTTCCAGCCAGACAGAAAATTGCCTGGTCTTTGTCAGGCAAGAGCAAGGCAAAAAGTGAGCCCAGCTGAAGCCATGCTGCCTGCTCCCAAGTGCACTGTCTTAGATGGGATCGCCCTGCTGGGAAAGGACCTGGAGCAACCTCTTGGCCAGGGAATCTTAGAAGAAGGCACTTGCCTTCTGCACACCCAGGGTGAGTGTCTGAACCTGTCCCACAGCTACCTCGGGTGACTTCTGAAGGTGGGGATCTGGCAGCCACACGCCATCAGCGTCCCATGGCCACGGCTACGAGGTGGCCACCAAGGTCACACACTGCCATCCATGGCTGCAGGGTGCTGCCTGGCTCTTTCAGTGGGAAGAGCCTGTCCCCGCTTCCCACAGACAGTGGGGGTGAAGCAACCTCTCCTCGCACTGGCCAGAGTGCCTGCGCGCAGTGACTCTCACCCGGAAAGGAGGAGGGGGGCCGAGGCCTCTTTGTAACCCAATCTCGTCTGCATGGGCCCCTTTGTTGTTATTACATTTATTTATTGATCCCCCTTGGGAAAACCTTAGTGGTGCTGGACTTGCCGGGGCTTTATTAATGGGGATAGGGAGCGAGGGGAGGGAAGGGGGGCCGAACAGAGCGCTCGGACCATCTGTTCCCACCAAAGGGATGGAGCAACAATAGCCATGTTTATAAAACTTCTCTGCAACTCATTGTGTTTGCGAAAGGAGAGCTTCCACATCAAAGGCCATTTCCGCTCCCACTGCTCAGGGGCCTCTCCATCTCCCAGCATTCCGCAAGGATCGCCCTGCCCTGGTCCCTTCCCCTCGCAGCCCTGGACACATGGTGAGGTGGTAGTGGCATCACCCACAGAGGGACCACCATGACAGGGGACACCTCTGCCAAACAGAGTGATCGTCACCTGTCCATATTGGCTGGTCCAGGGGAACTTCCTAAGGAGGGGTTTCTCCTGGAAGCAATAAAATGTCGTAAGGCACTGGATTAGTGTTTGCAAGGCACTGGTGTTGTGAGCAACAATATGTCCAGTACTGGATGTCTGTCTCCTGGATGGTTTCTTTCAGCCCACTGAAAAAGCACTGAAATTTGCTTTGGTTTTCCTCAAATTTCAGATGTGGGGGAAGAAAAACAAAGGAAGAAAAACAAAAAAGGGAAAGGAGTGGGGTTTGGCCACGTCAAAGCTGGCTGATGGGGTCCTTCATAATGAAACAACTGTGTTTGGCTTTGCTTGAGGCTCATATTAGATTATCTGTTACAATCAGACATGAAATAGAGACCATTAAACAGCGATGAAATATTTTGACTGAACCAGTATGTTGTTTCTTTCTCCCCAAACTGATCTTTATGGACAAGAGGAGGGTTTAGTTCTGGCTCAGATCAAAGCCAAATGCCTTCCTGGGGACTTGGAGTTGTCAGCCATATCCTGACCAAGACTTGATCCTGCAGCTGGGGACAGGCTGCTCCAGGGTGAATTTGCAGGCTGGAGGTTTGGGACACATCCAGGCTGTCACACATCCACAGCAGGACCCTGAATGATGGCACATCACCTCCTGGGACTGCATCTCCTTCCCCGTTTGTTGGTGCTTTATGGCAGCAATTGTCTCCATGGGTTAATTCACATGTGAGCTGGTGGCTCTCTCTGCTGGGGTTTGTGACCACTGGGTGTGAGAAACAGAGAAATTCCCCAGGGATGTAGAATTATCTCAGTCTAGCTTCGGATAAAACTGAGACCTCTGGAAAACGCTGCCAGCCTGCAGGACAGCACTTTGGGAAAGGCTTCTCTCTGAACCATGTGTTTGTGCAAGGGCCTGACTTCCAGCTGGCAGGACAGGCATCCTGACAGCAGGCTGGTGCCCGGGCAGGGTTCAGGCTGTCTCACACCTTTCAACCATCCCTTCCATCCGGGAAGGGGGAAGCCTTCCCAGAGACTGCATGACGCCTTCTCAGGAAGCAGTCCAAGCCCCGGTTGGCTGTGTCCCCTTGGCCAGGCTGCTGGAGGAGACCTGAGCATGGTCCCTGATTGCTTTTGGCAGGGCGTAGGGAGCCTGCTGCTCTCTCCCAGCACTTAGCAGCTTCCCTGGGAACCACGCAGGAAAGGAGGAGAGGAGCCCAGACTTGTGGGAGACACTTTTCATTTCATGCCTAAGCCACTACTCCGCTGCTCAGCCACATGGCTCCATTAAGGCCCTTTCTGGCTGTCTTCTTTCCATCAATCACTCCGTCTCCACGAGCAGCGCAGACACCGGATCTGGGTTATAAATAAGACAATCAATCAGCGATGCTATTAGATAAACAGAGTGGCAGAAGCCAAATTAATGCTTGGCTTTTTCTTGAAAGGGAGGAAAAAAGGAGTCAATTGCTTATTAGAGGACCCTGGTGTGGTCTGGTCTCCACGCTGCAGCTGAGCCGGGTGGGCTGTGCTTGGCGGCTGTGACTGCCTGTAGGGAGGTTTGGGATGCTGTGAGCACATAATCCATGTGGGTCACCCTGGCCAGACCAGGGACGGGCTGGGGCAGCCTGGAGGTGAGCAGGGAGGTTGTAGCACTGGGCAAGTGATGGGAGATGGGAAAGCAGCTGCCCATCCAGGCAGTGAGGGGGTTTCAGGGCTGGTCTAGTGGGGAGGGAGGGCATGAGGCTGCAGGCAGAAGTGTCTGGGGACCAGGGACACAATGCCAGGACAGACATTGAGCCAGTCAGGATGGACAGAGGGAAGAAGAGTGTCACTGCTTGGAGGCTTTTCAAACAACTGGCGGTCTCTTCTGGAGGTGAATCAAGTCCTTGTCTGGAGCCACCAGCAAATAAAATGGCCGAAGACTGTAATTTATGGTCTGCTGTGACCATCTGTCACCTCTTGTTGCTACAATCCTCTGCCCTACAGCATTGTGAGGGTGCCCAAGGCTGTTTTTACCTCCAGGGTCTGCACCTGCAGCTCCATCTGCTTCGCTCTGTGGTGGTGGCTGATCAGCTCAAAGCTCCTGGGCTCATTCCTGCACCAAAGATGTCAGAGAAGAGACTTTCCTCATGGTGGCACCTTGTTACCTGAGCCTCCTGCCACGGGGGAAGAAAGCCCTGGGAGGCAGGCTGTAATCTTCCAAAGGCTTCCAGTGCACAAGAGACATAAACTTTTTCTGAGTTGACTCCCCGTGCTTTGGGCTGGCCTCTTGTATTTGCTGGACTTAGCACTACTGCAGGTTGAGGACTGGGAGACTCTGGGTTCCTCCCAGTCAAGCTGGCTCTGTTCACATTCTCATCCGTCACAGATGCTGCTGCTCTTCATACTCACATCCCAGGGCCTGCCTTTCCACCAGCTCCTGCTGCTTTCACCTCCAGCTGACACTTCTCCCATTTGTTGTGATGGAGGAGGGTGTCTGCCCCTGGAGGACCAGGTCTACCCCTGTGCAAATAAGCAGCAGCTCTCCTCTGCCAACTGGCTCAAAAGATCCCACCCGTCATTTCCACGCAGCCCAGCAAGCTGTCAGCTGGGGCCTGGCAGTGCAGCTGTGGGTGCTTTCTCAACAGCTGAGCCTGTTTTCGTTCCCTGTTCTCACCTGTGACTGTGCCAGACTGGGGCTCTGCCAGAGCTGAAACGCACAGCACGGCACAGCACAGCACAGCACAGCACGGCACAGCACCCGCTGCTCCTCCTTCATCCACCAAGGCACATCACCCCATCACAGGCTGCACAACGCATTCCTCTCAGCCTAATTGTGGTGAGTAATCTGGTTACTATCCCCTGGGAGATCCAGGCTCCTGGGAGGCTGGTGTGGGAGCAGCTAGATTTCCTGACTATTGGGTCAGGTCTCTGCTAGCACTCGCCTAAGGGAAGGATGCAGGAGGTGCAGTCACTCAGTCCCATTCCACTGTTCAGCCCCTTGCTCAAGCATGGTCTGCAGGATTCTGCTTCCTCCGAGGCTCCGAGTCCAGGAAATAGCTCCTGCTATCCAGTCACAGGTCTGATCCCTCTTGCAGAGCTCAGGGAGCTCCGTGCAAGGCTGCTCTCACATCAGCAACAGCCCAACACGACACCTAAGGTGGGATTTACTGCCACATATGTGCTGGGAAGACGCAGGGACCCACTGCACCCAGGTGATGTATTGGATTTCAGGTTATGTGATGCACAGGTCTCTCTGAGCACTGTAATTCCCTCTTTCTTCCTGTATGGATTTATACTGCTAAGTGGATGGATTTTCTGCTTGGCAGGGATGCTCCCCGAGGACCTTCCCCAGTTTGAAACATCTCTGCACATCTGTACATAATATTCCTGGGGCACTTAATGAGTGGGCTTTTACAACACCCCTTGCTTTATAGACTGCTGCTTAACGTGGCCAGGCACCACGGAGGGGCTGACAAACGGCATCCCGGAGCCGGTGGAAAGCTGAGTACCAGCTCCAGGTGCTGGATGATGCCTGGGACTCTGTGTGAAAGCCACTGCTCTCAGATGGCTTCTCACACAGCTGCCCTGAGCAGTGGAAGCACCACTCCCTTGGTCCCTGGAACATCTTGAGAAGGACAGGTTTCTTCTGCTTAATAACCTGAGACAGCATGCCTCTGGACCAGCTATGGAAACCCTGGGAGGAGATGAAGGCAATCTGTCTGTCTGCCATGATTCCCCCAGCAAGGGCTGGGCCTGACATTTTCATCTCTGCTAAGAGCTGTCCCTTCCCCCTGCCCCAAAGAGCCATCTGCTATGGTAGATTACTCCAGCTTTTAGCACTGTGAATCCATAATTAGTGCATAATTAATTACCAGATGTTTTTAACACTAATGAAACATTAATAAATGACGGAGGCATGTTGTCTGGTAATGGAACATTAACCAGTGAACCAAGTCAGCGCTGCCGCCGGCATGGCCGAGCCAGAGACAGGTCTACATCTGACTGAGCTCTTCCCTAAATCAAGCTCCAACATTGTTCAAGTCACAGCAAGTGACGAGCTTGGTGCTGCTCAGGCTTTGCAGATCCAAGGCTGTGGCTCCACCATTTCCTTCCTTCCTTCCTTCCTTCCTTCCTTCCTTCCTTCCTTCCTTCCTTCCTTCCTTCCTGCCTTCCT
>VXBU01000720.1:755057-866060 GCA_013400315.1 Bombycilla garrulus | reverse complement strand
AGAATCACTTTCAGATGTAAATGAAATTATAAAATTAATAAAAGTAAGACAATTAAATAAGTTGATTAGGCTTTAATAATCATGCTGAGGGACATTACCTCTCTCAGACAACCTGTCATCAGAGAAGAAAATGCCCCTTTACATTACTTCATATCAGGATGGGGAAAGAAAACCCTCATTTTAGCTTTTAGAAGAAAAAAAGGTTTAAAATAATTGCATATAAAATCTATCAATTGTGTAATTCTTCAAAGCTCTTAATAGCGTTTTGAGGGTTATTATTTATATGTTATCATATATCATATAATATTATTTATGTTATCAAAATATCACAAGCAATTTGAGATAGCATTTCTTCTTTTTTTTTCAGTTCAAATTATAACATATTAATTATTATTGCCACAGGTTCTGTTCAGATTTAATGAAGGTAATGATTCTCTTTAGCAGAAGTACTCACACACTGCTATGACTAGAATTAATAACAATTCCACATCTTCACTAATCAGTTACCACATTCAGAAGCAATTCCTAGAACCTTAGTTTCTTCTATTTGAATTGTTCTCAGAGGGCAACCCAAGTTTCCTGTCTTCCAGACTTGTGCATGTATTGTTACATTAACACATCACACTTCCTAGATGATCTTTTTCCACTACTACAAATACTTAGAGGAGTGAGTATTCACATACATGTCTTTCACAGACAGGTGAAAACACATACAATTATTCACACTCAATTATCTACACGTCACATAAGTAGTTTTATGTTTTATTTGTTCTTTGAGCAGAAGATCCTTAGAAGGACAGATGTGAATTGCCTCTCCCCTCACTTTCTCATGAACCTCTCGCAGCCTGCAAAGGAGCCAAGTGGACGACTTTGATTTGATGTTCTCAAGTAGAATGGTTTGAGGGTCTTGTAACCAGATCAAGTGATCAGTTGTTCCTAGGTTAGTACGCAGAAAGATTAACACTACTGAATTCAAAATGAAAAGGGTATGCCCTGTCCTGTTTTGTTGCTTGACCATGCAGCCATATAAAACAACACAAGACAAGTGTCTTGATTTGAGATTGAGAGGAAGAAAGTCCAGTTCCTTTTCCAGCATTGCCTTCAGCTTCCTAAGGGCAGCTCCCCACCAGTGTTCTCTCATTCAGAGATGTTGAACAACTCATGTGGGTCATTTCAATATCTGATATAGTCTGGGATTCATGCTCAGAAACTAAATGCTTGGGAGCTTGCAGAGAGGGACATGTTGGCAACCAGACCTTTAAAAAAAATTCATTTTCTGCCTTAGTTTCTCCTTCAGTGATTTGTTCATATATTATATTCAACCTGGACTATCATCCAGTGATGCCACTATATCTTCTTTAGTGCTGGATGAAAGGTAAATTGGCAGCCTGTTCTGTGTCCTCCTGGTGTCCACTTCAGCTGCATTTGCAACTAACCCGCAAAGACTAACCCAAGGAAACAAAACAAGATACCTGTTTCTGGCCATGTTTCTGTTTGCAGTCAGTGCTGCTTCTTAGTAGGGGTGGTTTTGTTGTATATTTTCTAGAAAGCCTGGTGAAAACTCTTTCCCAGTTCCCCAAATACTCAGTCACAGGTGATGACCAACAGCAATGACTAAACAACTGTATTGATTGTTAATGTCTCACTAGAGTGATAATGTCATTGGGTTATTCTCCTAAGAAATTTAGAGATTGTTCACCAATCGCACACAGTCTGCTCTGCGTTAGAAAATCCCCAAAACCATTAAACATGACGTTGAAGGTTGTGACTGAGGTATACAGTAAGGCAGAAGTACTTTCTAAATCCAAATCCTGTTATGAAATCCTGCCAAAAATGTTATGGCTCCAGCAGTGCCCCCAGGACAAACCAAAGAGGACATTCTGGCAGGGATGCCGTGATCCATTGTGAGTGGTGCTGGCTCAGACAGACCCCAGAAAGTGGTGGCCCTCACACCAAGCCACAGCTTTCGGCTCCAGCCATGAAAGGTATGGCTTGATCTCACCCACAGCAGTAGGTTCCTCCTGTCAATCCACAAGCATGGAAACAACAGAGACACAGTCTCTGCTCCACTCCTTCTTGTCTGCAGCCCCATCACCCAGCACTGTTAGCGTTTGTGTGCGTTGGACAAATTGTCCAAAATATCCAATGTCAATACTGCTTGTTGTGCATCCTCACTGGAAACTTTTATTTGAACTAATTAATGATTAACGCAGTGCTCTGATTAACTCTGTTTAATGGTACTGAAGAGAGGAACAAGCAGATGAGACCAGACTGTAGCAATGTAAGTATCCTTTTAGTTTTCCCTTGAATCCCTTACACTTCATTTTGGGGAGGCTGTTGCCTGGGAGTGGTGCCTTTGTACATGTAAATTGGAAATAAACCTCTTATGAAAAAAATCAATACATTTCAAAAGCCAGAAAGAACCTATACTAAAGATGCTTCAAATAATAAAACAAAAATTTGGTTTGGAAACAATAGAGATTCCTATAGACTTTTATACCACAAGGACCAGTGATCTAGTCTTTCTCCTTTGAAGAAACTGTAAGAGCATTTTGTAATTTTGGTTCTAGATTCTATGATCTAGGTTTATATCACATTTTTGTTTAATACAAATTAAATTCTCTAATTATTTGATGAACTGAAGAAGGCTAACAGAGCTGCAGTAACCTTCCTGCAGTACTGAGTGCAAAACAAACTCATGCCAGTTGTTGTGGGGAAAATGTCATAGCGTTCCAGTTATTTACAAATTTTAAAGGAATATACTAATATTAAAGTTAATAAACTTTTAAAATTTTTAAATTACCTCTTTTGAAAGAGAATGAGACTACATATATAGAAATAGTGAATCAGGAGGTGTATTCTTTCCAGGGAGCACTGGCATGCATCAGAAATGTGAATTTTAAGTGTGGGGGACTTTGGAGAACAGGTTTTGAGAGCATAATTTTGCTTTACTGGAGGGGATAGTATGAACAAAGTAGTTTCTGTGATGTGTTTTGCATGTTTATTTCTTTTCCAGAAACAGCTGAAAGCAAAATGAAGCCCACTTTCTCCTTGTGTTTATTGCTGGTTGGTTTGTGTACTGTTGCCCTGTGTCACCAGCATCGTCGCTACCATAATAAGCTGGATGATGTTAAAGGGAAATATTATCCAAGACATAGTTCTCAGTGGGAAGAAGCTTCCCCACTTAAGAACAAAACCTTTATCAAACTACTTTCCAGTAATGCTGACTTTGCATTTTCCTTTTACAAGTTGGTCAAATCTGAAGCAATGGACAAAAATATTTTCTTTTCACCCATAAGCATCTCTGCTTCTTTTGCAATGCTGGCACTTGGTGCCAAGACTGTGACACTGACACAGATTTTGGAAGGACTTGCCTTTAACCTGAAAAAGACTCAGGAGCAGGAAATACATGAAGGTTTTTCCCAACTCCTTCACCTGCTGAACCGTTCAGACAGTGAGTTCCAGCTGAGCCTGGGCAATGCCCTTTTTATAGAAGAGACACTAAAACCACTACAGAAGTTCTTGGATGATGTCAAAAGCTTTTATGAATCTGAAGTGTTTTCTACTGACTTTAACAACTCTGTTGGTGCTGAGAGTCAGATCAACAGTTATATCGAGGAAAAGACAAATGGGAAAATTGTTAAACTAGTGGAAAATCTCGATCCTCTGACTGCAATGGTTCTCGTTAACTATGTCTTCTTTAAAGGTAAGACATACCAAAGGGTGCAAAGTGAATTTTTATTACAGAGAATGAAAAGAGAAAAAATTTAAATATTTTAAACGGAGGAAATAACGTAATCAAATTCAGTATCTGGTATGTATTGCTATAAATCAATGTGTATTTGTTGCCAGTAAAAAATATGTCCTCACCTGCTTTAATGCCATTTTAAAACAAATATCTTTATTGAGTTTTGTTAATTTTGTCATGTGTTCATAAATTCATGCTGTAGTGAAAGATAGTGTTTTTAGTATTATCTGTTTGTAATTGTTTTTAAGCACCTAAAGAAAAAAGATACAACACTGTAACACCTGAGGATGCAGTAACGTGAAAAGGATATTTACTCTAATGAAAGGAAGGCTGTAGGCCTAAGTCTTGTTTTATTCACTATGACCATTCTTCTTTGTATTCCACTGAAAAAAAATTTTCTTTTTGTCATAAGCCCATTGGGAGAAACCCTTCAATACAGCACAGACAAAACAGGAGGATTTTTTTGTGGATCAGAAAACATCTGTAAAAGTTGACATGATGTATCGAAAGGGTTACTACAGAAATTACTTTGATGAAGAGCTGTCCTGTTGGCTGGTTCAGGTACCTTACAATGGAGATGTTGCAGCATTATTTGTTTTGCCTGATGAAGGGATGATGACGCAGGTAGAAGATGCCCTCTTGAAAAGAACTCTAACTAAATGGGAAAAGTCCCTCCAAGACAGGTAAGCTTTTTTTGATAAGGTGAGAGGTGACCATGTAACAGATTAATAATGTTTATCTCACCAAGACAAAACATTAAAGGACAGGTTATTTGACCGAACTCTGTGCACTTAATGGTTCCTATTCATGGATTTCCCTTTTTTAGTTGGAAAATGAAAATGAAAAAGAGCTATGGCTAGTGAACAAGTAGGTCCTTGAACTTGGGATTCATTTTGGGTTAACCTGGTTCAACCAAAAATCACTCACCATGATGAGGTCAGCAGACCCTTGTTTCATACAAGCACTGAGAAACTACAATGGAGTAGCTGTTGGGTATTAGGGTGCTGAGGGCATTCTGTGTAAAAGTGGATTACTTCACCATTACTGCAGCTATTTCTGTGGTGGCCAAGGTCCTGTTGTGTATTTGAACAGCCTTAGGTCAGCTAGCTATAATATTTTGAAAAAGCTCTCCTACCCAGCAGTAGGAGCTGTTTGCCACTGTTTGGTATAGCTGTGTCTTCCACCCCACTCCTTGAACCCCACTGCAGAAGCAGGAGCTAGGACAGACTTACTCTGTTTCAATCCTGCACATTAAGTAGCTAACCTGATCAGAAGTGCTATGTGAACCATGAAAGTAGGCTGTAAACATTTAGAAAAACAAATGTGAAGTCTCAATATACTGAAGCCATTGAGGAGTGCTGTCTAGATGATGATTTGTCCCTGTTTGTGTTGTTTGTTACAGAAAAATACATCTGCACATTCCAAAATTTTCTATTTCTGGTACCTATGATGTGAAAAATATAGTCAAACAAATGGGTCTGGTCAATCCGTTTACTGAACAAGCTGATTTCTCAGGGATTACTGAGGAGCCTGGACTGACAGTTTCAAAAGTAAGTCAGTATGTGAAGGCAACCACAGGACTTGCCTGTTTGCAGGAACCTGACATTAATACCCAAGAAGAGCTTATCCCAGTCTCTCTGAAGCATCACTCAATCATCAATAGCTGCCAGTCTGGAGGCAAAGAAAGCCCTGTCTTTCATAAACCTGAAGCTAAACATGCTTACAAGGGGTTAGAAAGGCATAGTTGGAGGACAAGGATGAAAACATACATATCATTAAATGTTCTTTTTGCTACTAAACAAAATTATCTAAATGTAGTGCATTAGCTTTGGTAAAATTTCCTCTAATTCTTCCTACAGAGGGCAAAGGGCTGTTATTCCTGCCCTTCTAGTGTTCTCAAAAAGTTATTTTTTTTCAGCTAGATGACAGGGTAAATTCACAATAATACATGAAGCTGCCAAAGACAAAATAGAGTCTCAGCTAAATTACCAGGTTTCTTTGCTTCCAGAGTTTTTTGTCATCAGTCATCTTGACTGTTCTTTGGCTGCCTGCAGTTTGAGGGTTACCCTCTACACAAGCATTGAAAGAGGATGTTTGAGGAGTGTGATGGCTGTTGGTGCTGCGGTGGGAATGGGAGCAACTGGGTGATGACCTTCCCAGAAGCTGCTGCTGCTCAGTCTTGCTCCAGGGAGGTTCCCTTTGGCTGGCCAAAGGGAAGTGGGTGGCAGGCTGCTGTCCTCCTCCTGGGTTGTCAGCTGGAGGCTGTTTGCTTTGTTCCTTGCAGGTGATCCACAGAGCCATGCTGAATGTTCATGAGAATGGCACTGAGGCAGCTGGGGCCACAATGAAGGAGGTTACCTGGAGATCTGGGGATTTTCCTCGCCCACCTCGAGTCAGATTCAACAGACCATTTCTCCTGATGATTCTGGATAAGTTCACCCACACTGTCCTTTTCATTGGGAAAATTGTAAACCCTCAAAAAAATGACTGATTGACAAAACTTACGCACATCACTGGCTAAATTGCTGTGATCCAATGAAACATTTATGTACGCATACCACTCTACTAGTGCTCATCTTTCAACCATTATCCTTAGAAATCTTATTAATCCTTTAAAACATAAAACTATTTTTCCTTGTCCAAATTTTTCCTTGTCCAAATGTCACTAGGATTTCCCCCAGCCTACACCTGAATATAGCTTGTAGTGTTAATGAAATACAAGTTGCTTTTCATCAGATTTATAAGAAGCCCTTTCTGACATGCTCTTGTGGGGTATTCAGTTGGTTCAAAGTCTTCAATTGATGTAGGTATTGCTGTACAGTCACAGGGTGTGCATGAGAAAGGAGAAACATCAAAAAGGAGGTTCAAGTTGTAAGTCCTTTCTGTTTAATCCACTACCCCTTGATGACTACACTTAGATGCAGATTTCTTTAATATTGGAGTGAATTTTCATTAATTTCTTTAGGTTTTGTAACCGAGTATGGCACAAAACTGCAGGATCAGTGACTGAGATGTTGGAGGATGCACCAATGTAAATGGCTGATGAATGCAGCTGTTTTAGCTTGCCTTTCTCTGTCCTTTCCTCAGCAGAAGCCCTCCACATGGAGCCAAGAAGGCTGCTTTTGCAGTACAGATAATTTTAATTCTACTAAGGAAGGAATAGCAGGAAAAATATTTCCATTTTATCCTATTAATATAATGATTGTTGCTAATGCCTTGAGATAAAAGCCTGATGGAGTAGTCTATGATGTAACACCAGTTTCCTTTTCATAGATCTGTTTTCACTGTCATTTCTTGTTTCTACTGATGCTGCCTTCAGTATTCACTTTCCAGCTAGACTTGACAGATTGTGGTAGAAAAAAGGAGGAATGAAAATTATAACTCCAGAAAGTTTGCATTTCCTCAGTAGGAACAGCAGAGCTTTCCTAGGGACTGTTAACTTGGTTTAAGCTACCATAAACTTACATAAAAAATGCTGAAAATATTTCAGAAGTCACTGTTCTAAATGCTAGCAGTGGATTACTGTTATAGAATAAAAACAGACTGGGAATCATATTTGCACCTTTTCTTAAGGTTCCTTGAATCCAGCTACACTAGACAGTTTCATGGTTTCGGAAGAAACACAACTTTACTTACAAAGCAGTACATATTTAAATTATTTTATTACCTTTTGTTTCAGTTTTTAAGTCAACATCTTCAGTGCATTTTATTAAAAATATAGAAAGCCAAAGAAAGCATGTAAATTGTAGATTGATTAAGTAATTTGTTGCAGGTATCTCAAACTGGTACCAAAAAATATAAATGAAAACATTTTAGACCTTAGTTTCTTAAGATGTGTGTGAAAAATATAACGTATAAACTGAATGTTTTTAAAACACAATTCTTTTTTTGGTTTGGGAATCTGTATTTTCTTTCACGTTAAATCAGTGTCATCACTTTGAGTAAATTGTAGTGCAAGAATACCAATAAGGAATAGAAAAAATATTCCATGTCTATCTGCAGACAGGCAATACTTGACATTCACTTTCAAAGTCCTTCTCAAAATCACATAAATAAATGACAAAAGTTTCTTACTCATAACTGTATTACTATGTTCTGTGTTTAGTAAAAGGTACCTGGCTTCTTGCCTCTAAACATAAGGACTGGGTCTTGGTGTAATACAGACAAATTTATTCCACAGAAGAGCATTTAAAACTTCTTGCTGAATCTCAGGGCTAACTCAGGATGAATTGTCAAAGTCCAGCTTTGCAATGACAAATAACTCTGTAGGCAAATATCAAGAGACTATGTTTGCTGGTCCTCATGGACCTTAGATCAATAGTCTCTGTTTGTTAGTAGGAAAAAAATATCTAATGCTATTCTGCCAACCACATCTCACTTTGAGAAGTCACCTTGCCTCTTAACTCATTTGAAAGTGGATAGACAAAAATGAAGCTGATTTAAGAACAGGATGACCAGAAAACATCTTGGTAAGGAATCATCTTCAGACAGTTGTAGGAACCATACACATCTTGTCTTGGTTTCTTTTCTAGTTTGGCAAAACATAGGGCATGCGCCTCACTGCAAATGTGCAGCAAGTTTATGTAATAAATAACGAGTGCAGAAGGATTGCAAAACCCCCATCAAAAATGTCAGCATTAATATTGTCACAAACCCACTGCAGTCATGGTTTGCTCAGGACAGTGTTTCTTCTTTCAGTCTTCTTTTTTGCTTCTTCTTTCAAGGGTTTTTGTTTCTTGGTTGGCTCTCTGGCTGTGAGTATTGTGACCAAGAAATCCCAGAGTAACCAGGGAAGGACCTTCATCCTAGCTAGACAAGAGTAGCTTCTGCTGCTGCATGCAAATGCTGTGATGGGCCACTTCAGTGCAGGGGCATTGCTGGAGACTGGAGCTGGTGTTATGAGGGACAACATGCAAAGGACATCTTCTAATGCAGCCTGCACTGGTGTCCACACAGATGTAATGTGGGAGTGCATGCCACCATGCACACACATGAGCTGCTGCCTCAGCACTGCCTATGCATACTGCAGTAATAAGAAGACAGGACTCAGTTTCCTCATGCAGGAAAAGCCAATTCCTTATTCACATAACTGATTTTTATACAGTTTTTACAGACCTTGTGTTCTCCAATTGGCTAGTAGTTTTCTTGCCACTCAATTCATTGGTTAAAATGTGTTTTTGTGTGTACGTGCTAAGACTCTCTATTATTAAATTGTTTACATATCTTCTTCACTGATTCGCATGGGATAGATTTATCGTCTATGCAGGTAAAAACAGTCCTCTTACGAAAATAGGTTATTGTGCTAACTGCTTCTCATTCCTTTGATTCTTTCTTATGGGAACTTACAAGCTAGTTGCTAGTTTAGCAGAAGTAGCAGGGCTTAAACTATATTTTATAAAGCTTTTCTTTTATAATATCTTTACCTGTACATAACATATGCAGACCCTGAGGGAAATCTGGGATGGTGTGGATCAAAGCAGTCTCTCTAAAGGCTGAAAGCAATCTTCTCTTGTAGGTTCACTGCCATAGAAAAAGAATTGCTAAAATGGCAGAAACTTTCAAACAGCACACACTGAGCAGTTCTTTGAAACAAGGAGAAAAAGAAAAAAAGCAGTGTGGAAATAGCAGTAAACTGTATTTGTTGTCGTATTTAGGAACTCAAAGTGAAACAAAGACTAAAAAAGTAAATGAGGAGATCAGAAACCCAGGATAACCCATGGTGGAGATAGATTTAACTGTTATCTACAAATTATCTGAAGTTCAACAGACACTGGAAGAAAACCAGAGGCAATTTTGAGTAGTGTTAAAGATCAGAAAAGAAGGAACAAGCAAAAGCAGGAAACTGCATATTGTTGTGGGGCCAGAGACAAATACTATGGTTGAGGTATAAAAGAAAATTACATATTTCCAACAGCCAGTGGTTAGTGCCAGTGCACAGATTTGTCATTGTTTCCAGTCTTGTACAGCATCCACTAGGGAGAAACTAAAAGCACACAACAGAAGCAACAGCCTTAAATGTCAGGGGCTAAAAACAAAATGCATATTCTGCTGGAAAGACAAACTAATACTCTGTTAAATGCACAAAATAAGGGTGGGACACCTATACTATGAAGAAATACTGAGGGAATTAGTATTGTTCAGCCTGGATAAAAGAAAATTTTGGGGTTACCTAGTTGCAGCCTTGCAGTACCTGAAGAGACCCTACAGAAAGATGGAGAGGGACATTTTACAAGGGCCTGGAGTGACATAACAAGGGGGAATGACTCAAATGGGAACAGAGTAGGTTAGATTAGATATTAAAATGGATTTTTTTACTGTGAGGGTGGTAAGGCACTGAAACAGGTTGCCCAGAAAAGCTGTGGATGCCCCATCCCTTGCAGTGTCAATGGTCTGACTGGATGGGGCCCTGAGAAAACCTGGTGTAGTGGAAAGTGTCCTTGCCCATGGTATGGGTTGGGAGCTAGATGATCTTCAAGGTCCCTCCTAATCCAAAACATTCTATGATTCTATGATGTCATGTATTTGATTTTGTTTTCTGATAGTCTAGTAATTGTCACACAATTAGTAATTAACAGTTATTCCTGCAAAATAATATGTCAATTTCTCAGTTTTTAAGGAACTTGATGATTAATCAGGGCTGGAAGTGTGGTTTCTACTGCCATCAGGAGCTTGGCAGCTATGTAGTTGGCAGCTATGTGCTATGGCCAAGATCCTCATAGCCAGCATCCATCATCTGCTAATCACAATAACGTCTAGGCTCAGGAAATTCATGGGATAGCCAAAGCAGTGTTCTCCTGCAACCTTAAAGAGCACTGGTAACTCAAATGCCCCCTGCATACTCCTGGCATATCACAATGAGTTACCAGCAGCAGAATCACCTATGCTGAGGAACACCTGAGCAGCAGCCCAGGGCCCTTCAGGACCCATAAACTCCTGTGAGCCAATCTGGTGAGGAGGAGATGCTGCCAGGGCAATATAAACGGCTCTGGGAGTGCATGACCAGGGTGTGTCACATCGATGTGGGGCAGCACTTGGCATGGGCAGGGCATGCAGGGAGAGCACCGCTATCTGCAAGGAGGTTCAGAGCTCAGGAAGTGCTAAGTGCTCTAGGTCTCTGCTGTAAAGGTGGGCTCTTGCCTCAGAGTGAAACCAGTGTGTCTGCTGACACAGCCCTGAGAAACCTGGTGGTTCCTCCCAGATGGGACTGGTAAGGAAGATGTCAGTGCAGGTTGTAGCTTGCAACGGATGCCCAAATGCTTCCACTGGAGAAAAGGCTGGCAGCTGCAAAAAGTGTGCACAGGTTGATGACCTGTTGTGGCATGTAGATGAATTGCAAGAGATAGTTAATAGGCTTGAAGTATTAGAGGGGCAGAAACAGATCTAGATAACCTGGCTTCTGGAATGGGGTGTATTCAGTTGTAGCACTGGCTATTAGGAGACTGCAAAAGGTGAAAGCCAGAACAAAACAAATGTGCATTTCACTCAAAACTTTCAAAGCCTTCTTAATGGAAAGCCATAATATTAACTCGGTAATTCTTCTGTATATTAGATTCCTGACTTGTGCTCTGTCATTTGGCCAGGAGAAAAAGAGTATGTGTGGTTGACTCCTGCAAAGGCCTGGAAAAACGTCGTATTTCTCTTTTTCAAATACAACACGGTTTGATCATTTTTGTTATTTCATCTGGGAAAAAGGACCAGGAAAGAAATAAGTTTACAAATCAATCAGAAGTGGATGGCTCTATAATAAAAGCATGCTCTATCTGAGGCTGTGGGCTTTCCAACCCCTTGTTCAGATCTCTCATTCTCTCTGAGTAGCTCACTTTGACATTGCTCATGAGATTTCTCCAGTTCAAATGGACCTACAAGTGTTTGTTTTGTGTTAACTGAAAAGCACATCTTGGACTTTTATCACAATACCTTTAAAACAACCTAAACCACCAGCTGCCTGCTTGAAAAAAAATGAAAAAGAAGTAATCTTCCTCAGAAGATTATTTACAGCCTCCAGGATTGTTTTTACATTCTCATCCAGTTGCTTTATTCTGTGTGAAGTGCAAGCAATAAAAAAAGGGAAGAGAAGACACCTTGGCTAAGCAGGCATCTTGCAAGTGGTGTGAACATAAGACTTGTATTAGAGCTCATCTGTTACTCATGGTACAGTCTCTTAAGGGTGGGTTTGATCATGGTTCTAAAGGACATCACCTCTCTGCAAAGGAATGACTGGGGAAATAGCTGCTCTTGTGAAATGGTAAGAAAACAGCAATATTCTTAGAGGTTCTGTAAAGAAGCAGGTTATGTCTTGAGGAACACAGTTCTTTCCCAAATGAACAACAGAGGTCCAGTGGGAGTACATGTGAGGAAGAGGGGAATTACCAAGACAGCCACATTTTGCTAGGAGCAGCAGGGGCTTAAGCTGAAGTGCCTCTTGCAGCTGCCATGACACAGGAAAGCAGAAAAGCAAAAGCAGCTTGACAGTACACTTGAGCTAATTAACTGCTCTGCCTGGGCAGACCACCAGGCAACGCAGACTTTGAGGTCGGCTAAGGCTTGACTGTAACTTAATTAGCAGATATTAAAGGTTTTGGCTAAGTAAGCCAGAAAGCAATGGCCAATGGAAAGAGAAAAAAGGAAATTATTATAGGAGAGAAGATTTAACACTAAAGTTTTCACCTCCATCAGTTAGATGTTTAGTCATAAGGCACAGACTCATACCCAATCAAGTATAACTGCGTTACTGCCTCTCTCTTGCTTGGAGTTCAGTTTGGCTGGATGTCACCTGCTGGCCACATAGGGCCTTTATTAGGCTTTAAAACTCGGAATAAACACACTGCCCTTGTGTTAACTTTCCACTCCAGTGTCATTTTGCGACACTTTCATTTGCATAGTCTTTTATGTACTTCAGAGCATATATAAAGCTTTAAGTTTTGACTCTTACATGTCCTTGAGTCTTTGGCACTGGCTTCCTGTACTTTTTTCCCCAAGGCAAGGTCATGTGTGGGAGCTGACAGGTGAAGTGACACAAACACTTCCTGCTCCTTCTTCCTTATTTTGGGAGAACATGGGGCTCTCCCTGCACCAAGCCATGTAGCATTTGCAGAGCACTGCAGCAGTTTCTTTCCCGAGACATTTATACCTATTCTAACTGCCAGCAATTTCCACACCATTATCTGCTCAAAGACTGCTCCCTGCCAGGCTTAGTGAGGTAATGGCCCCTTCTCTCTTTTTGATTTTGTACATTTGGTACAGTAGGGTTAAATCCAGTCTTTAGTTCAGGCTCCAACTCATTCAATAGAGTGCTATGAATCATAAATGAAACTCAGACCTATTCCAATCTGAAATGACTCACTTTTTGGCCATTTTTTTGGATAGTATAACATTGGGTATCCTTAAAGAAATCATTCAGTTTCTTTACGAAAAAGAAACTAAGAGGAGTCAAAAAACATAGCCGGGGTAAACACACAGTTTTAATTCCTATTTCTTTAAAAGGTGTATTTTTTCTGTACTTGTATTGCTGTGCAGATGAAGGCACCACAGATATACATCTTAATTTAATTCAACACAGCAAAATTAAAAGAGGAATCTAGTTCAGAGGCAGTAAGAATAGTCAGCTATATCTTCTAAAAGCAAAATCTATGTTTACTTAGTCTTTTTCTTACTGACATTGATTCTCAAAATGCTCTTCCCTTGATCCCCCAAGAAGCCCAGCTCCATTTTCTTTCCGAGGCACTCCAGCTGGATGTGACATGTCTGCTTTGGACAGAGGTGTAATTTGGGTGGGGGAAGAGTATGAAAGGTCAAAAAAGTTTAAGGGGACATAGCCTTTCTAAACGCTTCAGTGTTCATGGAGCCTGGCAACACTGAACTGACCACTGAGATCTAAGTCTTGTAACCCATTTCTGTGGGAAGAATGAGGAATTATTGTTGGCACTCTGTGGATTTTTTGGGTGTTCCAATCATTCTTTAGAAACAACTTAAAAGATATTAATTAAAACCCCCTCTTTTTTTCTCATTGTTTTCACTCCAGTCTTCGAGTTCATAGACCCAAACTAGCATAAAATCAACCTCTGTAACAAATATTGATGGTTTTCTCACTCAGATGTTAAATTCTTTTCCTCACTATCTTGTAAATGACAGCCAGCAAATAAAAAGTCCACTCTGTGATTGGGTTTCAATCCCATAAACAAACTGATCACTCCATTGAATAGTAACTCACAAGAACTGTAAATTACCTACATCTCCTTGAAAGCAGCAGTGTAATCAAAACCTGACTCGACTGAAGGAAAGCATCAGCAATGCTTATTTTACATTTTGGCTTTACAAGCAGATCTAGGCAATAGGAGGTGACAAGAACATTTAATTTTCTCCTTTGAATCTTTTTGGGAGGCCCTCCTGGGGTCATGGGGGAGTAAAGCATCCATGTGGATTTGGCTTCACAAAGACCTCCTCTGAGATACATGGAAGAGCAGAAGATCCATGGAAGTTTTCTCTCAATTAATGCTAAGCAAGGTCTAGCTGAGAAAATGCAATGGCTTCTCTGTACAGTGCAGCCCAGAAGTTCCTGGATGATGACAAAGAGATGTATGATGATGGAGCTGGAAGACATTGAAGAGAAGAACAGAGAACAGATTCTGTTTGAATGGAGAAAATTCTAATAAGGAACATGCTTTTACCATGCAGTAGTTAAGTACTGGAAGACATAGTACAGAGAGGTTGCAAAATGTCTTTGCTTGGAGACATGGCCCTGAGAAACCTGAAGTTTTGCGCAAAGGGCTGGCCTACATGGCCTCTCGAGGTTTCTTCCATCCTAGAATTTGATTTTAAGACTCTGCCGCACAGGCACAAAACCTGTGGGGAAAACACACTGGGACACTTGTTGATGATGTTTACCCAAAAATTAAAATACTTCATATAGAGGGAAAGTTTAAGAAATATGTTTTAATGTCTGATTACAATCCCCAGATTTTAATGTTTCTTGGCTATATTGATTATAGGTTTGCTGCAAAAAACCATTGGATAATGTAGCTGGACAGAAGTTGACAAAGATACATCTGTTTTGTTAGAGAAGCACACAACCTCTCCCTTGCTTTTTCACTTTGGCCTCTTTCTGGCATTTCCAGTTCCCTGCTCTCCACTAGGTAGATGTGTTTCCAGTCCCCGGGCTTGGATTCCTCAGATTAAATCGCTCCAGGGAGCCACTGCATCAGCAACCTGCCTTTACACTTTTACTCTCTAACCTCTGTTTCTGCGAAACTTGTCCACTTTCTTTGCAGGATGTTCACAAGGACCTCCTGAATTTTGCTGGGAAGCACACTGAGACTGCACTAGTCAGGGCTGCTGAATCTTGTCTTCTCACTACTAAGAGGTTATCATCTATTACAACTGTAGGTTAAGCTGTCTGTAGCAAAAAACACGGATGGAAACTTAGCTCAGAGTTTTGAGTTTGTAAATCCATGTAAGGCATGATGAACAGCAACATCATTGAAAAAAAATATAAATCATATTTTTAAAGTATAAAGGAAGATGCTGTAAACTTTAACCCATTATTATCTCTGTGCAGACCTTATGCTGCCTCAAGCAGCCTCTGTGCTGTACTCGGAGCTTTTGCACCCTGAAACAATTTTACATGTTGGAAATAGTAAGGATTAGGAGCTTGGCTACACAGATTTTGGTTTCTTGTGTGATGCAAACATTGCTATGATTGAACAAAAAGAATATGAAATTTATAGCTTGAAAACTGCCTCTGTCAACTCAAACTGAAGAACATGCCAGTCTGCTCAACCAAGACCTTTTTTTATATTGTATAGAGGGAACCAGAGTCCAAAAGAGAAGACGACTTGAAATTCAATTACACAATACCAGAAGAAAAGAAAAATTTCCAGGAATGATCTTTATTTCATATGCATACATGCATCACTAGCCAGCTGTACAAACAGATAGTGCACCAGCAGCACACTGTCATATTAAGTTTGGCTAATTAAACCTTATTTGTTAGGCACGGCTCATTGAACAGCCACTGTGTAACTGCTTACAGAAATTCAGCAATGCTAACAGTCCAAGCCAAGGGAAAACATGAGGGGAGAGTTTTCTTTAGTATCAATGACAAAAATAAATGTGATTGTCTCTCTTGAAAGGATAAACACAGTACATCAGATCCAAATGACTTTGCACACGACCTGTGTTTATATTACAGCTAAGAGCAAAATTATGTTTCTTTCACAAGTGTGCTAACAAGAAAAATGAAGCAAATACTGAGAGAGACATTTCAGTGCATCTAGAGTCTGTGTTTGCATGTCTTATGCTGTTTTTAAAGTCTCTTGTACTATCATTAGAGATTATTACGAAAAAAAAATACTACTTAGGACCAGCAACACTTTCACGGGCGAACTTTCCACTAGCACAACTAGAGTTTTCAAAGTTGGAGTTTTAAAATTACACTCTTTTAGTAACAACAGGGCTCTTGGATAAAAACATGACTTGGCAGCAGCTATCAAACACCTTAACATTTATTTCAAACATCTGCCAAATGTATTCATGAAGTACAGAATGATTATTATGAGATTTTTTGTTTGGTCCATAGACATGGATTTAAGAAATCTGTTTCCAGATTTAAGAAGTTCACTTTCCATGCAACACAGAAAACTGTGTATTTGACATACAAATTCTGGTTCTTCTCAGAATCAATAAATACAATACATAGAAAGGAAACTTTTGAGAGTTTGATGAATAAAAAAAAAATGGGATCATCTCCTTTCTTTACTAAGGCTTTAATTCTAAAATATTATTTCCAAGGCTTTGAAATATGAAAATGGTAACAGAACAATTTCACACATCTCTTTATAACTGAGTTGTGTTTCTCACTGTGCTTCTCTAATTGAGACGGCTTTTTACATAGGTAAATATTAAAAGAAAACTACCCAAAAATCTTGAACACATTTTAAAAATTATTAAATACAAAATTCATTATCGTGAAGTAATGATTTTAATAGCAGTCAGAACTCCTGCTATATTGACTGACATGTGAATCATAGATCTATGTTCCTCCCAGATAATTTGACAATACCATTCATCATCTGTACCTTCTATTACCATGGTTTGAAATAGATATGTTTACTTCCCAAATTATGCAAATTATGACAGACTCATTAAAGCCAAAAGTTTCTGACATTAATCTCCATCTACAGTATAAATGAGCACATGGGTCCTGTCAAATTGGATAAGAGAGCTAAGAAGAACATTGGTGGGAAACAAATGCAGGAAAGGTTCTTATGTGAACCATGACAAAACAGCATGGCCTACCTTCCATGCAGCCATCTTCCTTCTCTGCCGACTGGAAGACCAGGGGTGGGCAGGCCTTTCAGTCCTATTGCAAGAAGAAAAATTAATGGGAAAATCTGATTGCAACCACATATGCCTTCAAGACAGACTTCAGGTAAGTTCTTCAACCTAACTCAAACTACTGACCCAGAGCCACCATCCCCCAGCTCCCCCACAGTCACTGCATCCTCTTAGCTGGAGTCTGGTGCCAGGGTAAGCAATGGTGAATTTTGGTAATGCAAGTACTGTCTTTGTAGACACGACACAAAGACAGCCTTGGGCCAGCCAATAGAGAGGGTTTCACATCTACACCAGATATGTGTTCTGTCTGGTGGATGTTATAGATCTGGAGTGGGGTGGCTACGACTGCTCTGCAAATATTTTGCCCAGATCCTTCCTCAGCCAAGGCTGACATTTTGCTGCTTTGAGAAAGTGCCATTACTTTTCTTTCAGAGTCTCCAGAATTACAGGAGAGTTTTATAACAGCCTGAGAAAATGTTTCTATAGATTGATGGTTTGCATTGTATTCAGCAGGGCATGGTTTGGGCTGCAGGCAAGGCATGCTGAGTATTTACTGATGAAAGGAGGTAGGTAGCTTTTAAAAGCAGAACTTTTAATAAAATAGTAGGAATGCAGTCCCATTTTAAGAAGGAACTAAGGTGTAAAACAAAGTAGCAGTGTAGGCATGCTTTATGCACTACTGTCTCTAGAAGCAGGTGGACCAGCTGCTGGCTTGGAGAACCTCTGCTGACCTCCCCAGTAGGATGATGAACCTCTTCTTCAAGCCACCACCTCATGACAGCAAGGATAATTGAAGCAAAGAGAAGCAGATTTTGAAAGAGTCTCAAAAATCAATCTATGCTGACTTTCAACAAGAGGCTAATACAGATGAACTTCTGAACAGCAAAACATTTGTGTCTGACACAGTTTTGTCACTGTACTGAAGCATGCTTTGGTTCACCTCAGTCACAGAGGGAATCCAGAATTAGCCCCAATGCTTGCATATAATTCTTTACAGCACTGTCTCTCTCCTGCTACCTTCTGGTTCAGCTGGCCCTGCAGCTGCACAGTGGAGTCCACTGCCCTGGGTTCCTCTTCTGCTGTGACCAAACCAAGGCTCAAAGAAAGCCTCTGAATGTAGGACAGTTTCTGAACTGCTGCCAAGTTCATTTGTGAGGGAAAAAAAAAACAAAAATCCAAACACCAAGTTATGTGTTAATTACGTGTTCTCAACTGCTTTTCTTAGTACCATGTTGAAGCAGGTGCCCAAGCTGCATGATCAAATATCTAAAGCCCCAGTGTAGGAGATGCCTTAGAACTTGTGTCACTAGCTGGCAATAAGCTAGGGAGATGTATCTGGTTGTACAGCTGCTCGTGGCCATGGATGTCTCCTCTTCAGTGTGTGTTTGCAGATGGCTGCTACACACGTTTGGGGACAGCGAACATTAAAGCCAGCCGGCCTGGCAAGCACTGACTTCTACCTTCTCTGCATGAGCTACATCAGCATTTATCTGTGTCCCCAGACAGGCTTTTTTTTAAAATCCATGTAATGTTTAACAGAAGTGTAAATATTTAACGCTGCTCACTTCTATGACTAAAGAAGTGCCCAGAACCATCAAAAGCATGACTATCTTGCTCGTGGAGCACCACAAGCACCTCTCCTGTCTTCCCTGAAAGACTGCACTTGTGCCATTGGCATTCTGACTTAGACATTCATTCAATTTAAATGAAAAGTTATTACAGCTGGCAAAAAAAAAAACAAAACAAAAAAAAAAAACAACAAAAACCCAAACAAACAAACAAAAAAAACCCACCAGACTATTCCATCAAGCCTCACCTGACTTTCACAAGTGCTCCAAGGGACAGCAGCTGAAAAAATACCTAACAGCAAACTTTGGCTATATCTAAGATGAACATGTAGAGTTAAGCTGTATTCTGAAATTAAAAAAAAAAAAAAAAAAAGTGTTGAGTCTGTAAATACCATGCAGGGAACCTATCTGCATGACCAAGGCCATGGATCCCAGTAGGTAAAGAATGACCTCTGAAAGCAGCATAGCTGGGAACTGGGAACTGCTGTGTTACACGGTTTTACATACACACACATCTCTTTGCTTCTACAGCATCAAGGGGATTGTGCCGTCCCTTGCTGGGCGGGCAGTAACAAGTCCTGCCAACTTTAGCAGAGGCATAGAGAGACTAAGCAGGCATTCTCCTGGCTGGCTGATCGAATCATGCATCTGAACAGTTCATCCATTTGTGAATGGTGGCAAACCTGCTTCACAGCACTCACCTTCATCTTCCTTTGGAAGATTCCTGGGAAATACATCTTTATAAGAAGGGTGAGACCTGTAGTTTGAGAGTGTCTTGATTTATTACTGATTAATATTTCTGGTTAGTCCCTTCCATCATTTGCTATTGTTTGGTGTATTAGAGACTAGGTTTCTGTTCATAAGAATTACAGCAGTTGCATTTGTTTTGTACTGTCTTTGGACACTTGCAGTGATGGCACATATTTTATACAGCTTTTTAAAGTGCTGAAGTCTCCATTAAATACTTTTCACATCTTGATAGGCTAGGTGGCCCTTAACAGAAAAAAAAAAATCATTTGATTGTGAGAAGATCATTAAATAAATTGCCACAGATCTAAAACTCACCATTCCTACAAGACTGAATGAGGTACCCTCTTTATTTATGGGGCCAAGAGGACTCATTGGCTTCTAAGTAGCAGCCAGTGGGGTTTCTACTCTGTAAAAATAAAAGATGAGATGTTGACACATAAGTGGAATCCAGTAAGGTGGGTAGCATGACTGAAGACAAGTGGAGCTCCATGTAGCTCCCTCACCCTGACCTTCATAGCTTAGTGCTGGGCAAAATTGTGTCTCCAGATGAACAGTTATATTCATCTCAGGTAGCACATAGGGCAGAGTAGCTGCTCTTGACACCAAAATATAATTTTGAATAAATAGTTGCTTAGGAGTTGCATATCTTTGGGATGTAACTCTACTCTACTTACCAGCCTGAGCCCTGTGGTCTTTGTCCTGTTTGGAATGAAGAGATGTGGACATAGGCATACAAGGTCTGGGAACACTGGTTTCATCTGCATTCAGCTTTGTGCTTCTAGGTAATTTGTATCTGAAGGCATGTAATGTTTAACAGAGGAAAACAGCAGTATGAGCAAAGCAGCAAGAATAGCACAGCCCATTGAGAGCAAGAGCCTTCTGAATGTAAAGTAAGTACCCAATTATCTTTACCTTAATGATTTTGACCCAGCTGTATGGTGCTTAGCTAAGTGAGTCATAAAACACCTCTGCTTTCAAGGGTCAAACCTAGTTTCTAAGTACTCAAATGACAGCTGAGCTTAATTTCAAGCAATACTGAATAGCAAATTTTGGGGATTATAGCAGCTCCACAGAGTACAACTCTGCTCTGAATATTTGTCCCAAACAGCTCAAAAACAAATCTGGAACAAATATGCTTCAATAACAGTACTATTCTAACTTCTCAACTGTCCTGTAAAGCTTACAATCAGATAACCAAAACTGAAGTGAATTAGTAAATGTCTTGTTTACATTAAGGTGGCCCAGACAGAATTCACAAACCGATTTTGCTATGCCAATGTCCTCTGTAAATTCCAGTTTACCCAGACCACACAGAACAAAGCCGCAGAAAGACAAGCTGGATCTTTTTCACCCAAATCTTAGTGGACAGAGTGCTGTCCCGAGGTGGAGAAAATCCCAGTAAACATCTCACCTGCTCTGCTGAACCCATGTCTTTGAGTGCCTTTACTGTTGACTGGGGGCTAAGCAGGTATCTTATCTTGTGATCTTCTGCCTGAAGCTGTTCTGTTTGGAGTAGGACACTAGGTGAAGGCTTTTTGGAGATTTTCTAGTCACTGCTACCATATTTTGAATGGGAATAACTCTTGTTCTCTGACAGGTTAAGCATGACAAAATCATCCCCACGTATTCTTAATCTAATGGGTAAAAGAGAAAGCAGTAGGAAACAAAGACAGAAAGTGGTCATAGTCCCCACAAATGTCCAAGGTGCCCTGATCCGGTCTTGCTGCTGAGCACTACTCTGGCCTTAGTGAAGTATCCTTTTACCTTACAAAAGGATACTTTCCTGCTGAACAGAAGCTTGTACAGACGGGAGAGGACAAGTCAACACTAATAGTCTCATCTTCCCATAACCAGATGCGGGATACACAAAAGAAAGATCCCATCTGGAAGACAGGTGACACATAAGCGGTTATTTAAAAATAGACAAACATATTTTAATTTATTCAGGTACTGAAGCAGAAAAGTTTTATCAGCTCTTATGATTAGTCACTTTGTATGATAAAATGAGACAGGAATAAGAGAAAATTGCACTTTTGAATTCTGCAATCTTATACTGGTTTCCTTTAATATAGCAGTATAGCATTGTCATTTAAAATAAATCTCATTCAAACCTAATAGCATAACAATTCTAGGAGGTTATAAGAAGGTCAGGTACAAAAGAATTAATCAGAATGCTTCTACTGTGTTGCTTTGCCATTAAAAAAAAAAAAGTGCCTTTTCACTTCTCTCCCTTGAACTCTTATTTTTCTTTAATACTCAAATACTTCTTTCCTCACTAAAAAGAACATTTGTAGCTGGAGTAAAGTAGAACTGAAGTAGGCAGCAATGGATAGGAATTACAAATAAACTCAGAAGCACAAGGATTTAAAAAACACTTCCATAGCAAAGAAGGAGGTCAGGAGATAACAGTGAGTTCCACTTGAAGGCAGTAGCAGACAGAAATAAAAGATGAGATGTCAATACAGCCAACCTCCAACATCCAAGACCTTTTGCTCTTTGTCCATGCAGTATCTGTGAAGAATGATGAAGGTCATGCTCCCACTGTTCTTGCTGGTGGCCATGCTTCACCTCAATGTCCACACCCTGACTCAGACTGATCCCCACACTGACCAGCCCGAGGCAACTGACCCCCAGGAGCAGCATTCCCGTGAGGGAGATCCTCTTGAGTCCTGCCAAAGGATAGTCTCAAGCAATACAGACTTTGCCTTTCAGTTTTACAGGCAAGCAACCACTCAAGAGCCTGGAAAGAACATTTTCTTTTCCCCTGTCAGCATCTCTGCCGCCCTTGCCCTTGTGGCCCTGGGCTCCCGAGGCACTAGCCAGGCTCAGCTGCTGGAAGGACTGGCCTTCAATCTCACCAACATCCAGAAGGAGGAGATCCATGATGGCTTTCGTCAGCTCCTCCTCTTGTTGAACAGCCCTGGTAGCCAGATGCAGCTGAGCATGGGGAACACCCTGTTCATGGACAAACACCTGAAGCCAATGAAAACATTTCTGAAGGACATCAAAAAACTGTATAGAGGAAAAGCTGTCTCTAGTAGCTTCCAGAATTCCACTGAGGCTAGAAAAGAGATCAATGATTATGTAAAGAATAAAACCCATGGAAATATAGACCAAATACTTGAGGACCTTGATCCAAATACTGTGATGGTAATTGTTAACTACATTTATTTCAAAGGTAAGTTACATAGATGCTACTTACTGCATCTGTTTAGTGCTGATTCTCCTGGAGAAAAACAAGTACACCAAGTTATTTCTGAATAATTTTTAAATGAATGTGTTTAGATGAGACTATTATAAAAAAAAATTAAAGTTTTCAACTCTGAAACCTTTTCTACATCAAAATTTTTCTAGTATATATCTATACTTCTAACCATAAAAGTTCATTTGCTTGTAATATTTAGGTTCAGCAAATTGCGAGAGCACATCAGATTCATACATTGTTAAATTAACCTGTCAGACTTCATCCACTTATTATTTTTAAAATAAAAACATTTTCACGTGGTATGTTGGAAGTAGAAAAATAAATTATGAAGATGATGATTAACAAAGATTGCCAAAAATTTTAATTTACTTATAGTCCATGACTATTAAATGGGTAGATACCGCTGGAGTTGCAGTCCAAATATTCTACACCTTGTCATCATATTACACATATCCCAAGACATATCTGAATGTATTGCTTTGAAAATTATTAACTTGTTATTGGGTGTTCATTTGTAGCAGCATGCAGGACATACACGGAATTTCCCACCCAAAAAGGAATATTTGGAAAATATTTGGAAATCATGAACTTTCAGCAAAATAAAAAAAAAAAAAATATTTCAAATACTTTATAAATTTGGGTGCCCTAATCTCAGGTTCCCTAGTCTGAGTACCATACCAGAGTACATTTCTTTTCTGGAAGGCAAGGGAGAAGGCTTAAATTTATAGTAACCAGAACACTTTGGAGTTTACATTCCATTAGTTACTTTTTCAAATTAGGCTATTCCTTTTCAACATTAAAAAAAAAAAAAGCCAGAAAACATACTTACAGAATGGCAAATTGTAATCCCTATCTATTTGTTTAGTGAATGACCTGTTTTATTACAAAATAAAATTTCATAGAAAATTCAACTGAATAAACATTAGCAGCAAACTGTTTTGAATACTAAAGACCTTGAGGCCCTATTCCATTAACCAGACTGCACTTATGGTCAGGTCCAAAATTTTGTGTTTCTCTAGCGTGTAAGCTTTTGCATAGTGCTACAAACTGAAAAATGTATGAAAAAACCATGCAAGGAGCACAACATGCTAACTTTTAAAAGTCAAACATCTGCTATGGAACTTGCTTTACAAGCAATATTCTGAAAACAGAGAGCAAATCCATGGATTCTGGCCAGTTTTCATTTGCTTCAAATAAAACATAAGGTAATATGATTAAGTTACTTCATTTAATTTATCTGAATTAGAAAGATGGTGTACAAGTCCATACAAAATTTAACCTGTGATATTCAATTTTTACAGACAATAAGATATTTAATAAACTTGTAATACTTTGTATCTTCAAGTGTAAGTATAAATCTTCAGAAATGGTTTTATTTATTGCACATTGGTCTGGACTATATTAATATATCCTCACTGAAATAAGTATTCAATTCCATTCTTTCTCTTTTGGTTTTAAGCCTACTGGGAAAATCCTTTCAATATTAAGGGGACTCACAAGGACTATTTCTATGTGAATGCAAAGACCTCAGTTGAAGTGGAGATGATGATTCGAGATGGATTTTATAAAGCATACTCTGACAGGAAGCTGTCGTGCGAGGTGGTGCAGCTTCCATACAAGGGAGATGTTGCAGCATTGTTTATCCTGCCCAATAAAGGAAAAATGAAACAGTTGGAACGTGCCCTGACAAAAAGCATTGTTTCTAAATGGGAAAGATCTCTTCAAAGATGGTAAATATAGAATTTTGGTTTGATGATTCAAAGTAGTCAGAATCCAAAGGCTGACTGCTGTGGTCAGGTTTTACAGCTACTACATTGTATTTTTGATGGGAGGTTCAAACAGAATAAGTACAAAGGATCAGACAAATTATTTGATACTGCCAGCAAAAATTAAAAGTGTCATTGCCTTGTGATTAGAAAAGAGATTGCTGAGGTGGGAAATATAATTATTTTTCTCTCATACATTTTTTAGTTGATACTAAGTGTCTCCATTTCCCTCGTCTCAAGCAAAATATTTAAGAGTTTTTACTTTACTGTTAAGAGCAGTCAGATCCCTCAGAGGGAATGGGGTGTGAATTCCAAAAGCAGAACTTCAAAGATTAGAAAATGAATGCAAATTTTGTCCCAAAAATGCTAGCAGCACTACTTTTTACTGTCTCACAAAGTGACTGTGTTGTAGAATCATACAGGAAATATGAACTGATGTCTTTCTCCTTCCATACTTTTCTATCCTCCAGACCAACATCTTCCTATCTTCTTTTTTTTCCCACGCTTTTTAGATGAAAAAACTAGCACAGAAGAACCACCATCAAGTTAGGAATCCAGTCCAAGGCATGCTCTGATTGCAGTAACTACCATAATTTACTTTTGAATTAACAGGAGGATGGAATTGCATATACCAAAACTATCAATTTCAGGCACCTATGACTTAAAGAGGATCTTAATGAATCTTGGTGTAACTGATGTGTTTTCTAATCGGGCTGATCTGTCTGGAATCACAGGAAACCCTGATGTGAAGGTTTCAAAAGTAAGTTTATCAGCAGAAACAATCATCTATGGATTCTTTAACAGCCAACTGCCTTACCCTAAGCTCACCTGTGAAATTTTACCTATTGCTGGGGTTGGCTGAAACTCTGAAATAGAACATTTAGCTGATAAAGTACCTTTAAACTCCCTTAGACTTCTCCCAGATCTGGAGATAAGGGTATTTTATTTTGTCTGACAAGCAAAGGTAGAAGGTAGATGGAGGGGTGGGTTTAGCATTTAAAGAGGAAACTAAACACAGCATATTTTCTGCATGTAAAAGAAGTGACTATGGATAACTGTGTTGTGCATGTCTCTCATCAGCATTTCCACCAAAAAAGTGGTCTTTTTCTAACATTCATTCTATAATTTTAAAGAATTTAGAAACTGCTGTTACCATTGAAGGCTCTGTTGAGTGCTAACTATGTAAAATGGAGCAGATGAGGAAAACATCCCATTTACTGAAAATAGTGTGAAGATAAAAACTAGCATTTTTACAGCCATTCTGAAAACAGAACTTACAAATTTCTAACATTTTACATTTTCTAACATTTTGGGCCTAGTAAAAGAAAAATATTTAAAATTCCCAGCAACAATTTAACAAAAAAAATTGGTATCAAGGTTGAATTTCTGCCTGGTTTAACTTTAATGCATGTGCTGTTAGGAATTCTTAAAGAGCAGCTCTGGAGCCCCATTTCATTTCCCTTTAAAACTGACATTCCCTGTGAATTTGCTTGGCTATTTTACTTTCAGTTAATTCCAGGTGTACAGTTGCTAAGGTCTGCATTGACACACTGGTGGTGAGGAACACTGAATGTGTAAATATTTGCTTATTGAGACAACATTGCTAAAAACCCACAATGGCCTGTAGTGTGATTCTTCCTGGTTCCTGGCTTACCTGCAATTTTTGTGAAAGGCAGTAGTTAAATTAACTTTGTGTTAATTTGAATAAGTTCACATCGCATCTTCCACATACATGAGTTCTTGTTGTATTTTATTGTAGGCTACTCACATGGCCCTGCTGAAGATTCATGAGAATGGCACAGAGGCTGCAGCAGCCAGCAGCACAGATTTTCTTCCTCATTCTGCTCCTCCCACTGTTAAATTCAATCATCCATTCTTGCTCTTGATTGTTGAACAGTATACTCAGACCATCCTCTTCATGGGCAAAATTGTAAACCCAACTGAAAAATGACTGGTCAGTAGCTGGTCTTATTGTTTTGAATTGCATTTTATGGAGTTATTGTCCATTGTGATTAAAGTTATATCCAAACAGTTACTATCAATTTTCTTTTTCCAAAGAAATCAGGAAAGACTGCAGTAATTCTTAGAAACACTCTTTTGGCTTTGTCCATGCATAGAAAATAACCACTGAGATATACCTATTAGTGAATTGCGAAGAATTTGATAAAACAGCCTTTTAGTCATCAGTGTCATCTTTGAAAAGCAAGGTAATATCCAGCCGAGAGACTCAGTTAAAACACTGTAAGTAAATAAAATTTGAGTGGATAAATCCAGATGAATTCTCTGCAAACTACAGTTTGGCTTCTGACATTGGTAGGGCTTCCAGTAGAAGAAAGGCATAGCTGCAAATTACACACTGAGAGAGTCAGTCACTTTAGACCAGGCCTAGGCACTTCCTTTGAAGGTCAAGTCATATTCCATACTGTCCTTTAGGACATTCACAGCTGATGGCATCCACCCACATTGTGTTGGCTTCTCTGAGCTGGCCGTTAATGTAAAAACTCTACACAAACATTCTATGTGGAAGCAGTGCTGGGAAATGTTTTAGTTGGCTAGATATCCAAACGTTTTTACTGACATTGCATGATAGATTTAATTATGTATTTCTCGTAAATAGAAGTCCCTTGCAAAAGGATGTTCAAAAGTTATAGGATATGAATTCCTGGAAAGGGAAAAAACAAACATTGAGATCAATCTTATCTCCAGAATTTACATCTATGCTGGTAAATAAAGTGCTCTAAGATCTGTTCTCTAATCATGAGGTCAACTGGCTCATCATAGGTTGCATCCACATTGCTCAACTCTGACCCTGCAAGTCATCCCATCTACTTACTGGAAATGTCCCTAGGCCTGTGCTAACTCCAAACACGTGCTTAGCACTTGTTCAGAAGAATCACATGGTGGCATGTGTCCAAAACTGTACTAAAAGTATAAGAATGTAAGTCTGTACATGTTGTCTGTTCCCCAAGAACTGCTCTGGGTACTGGAACAAATGGAGCCAGAGTGAACAACAGAGGAGTGAGAAAGTGTCCTTCATCACTCAGCCCTATGAGCTCCCCTCTGCTGGCAATCTGCATGTTTTGAATATCACTAAGTCCCAGCTGATGCTGATAGGCCTTCACAACTACTTCTCAGAAATGAGGGAACTGGAGACCCTGATGTGGAATAAAACCAGGCAGTTCAATAAACGCCCTTCAAAACTACTTCAAGTCACAGATTGCAAGACTCCCACGTACTTGGTACAGATGTGTTTGGGTGGTCTCTCCTGATTAGTCCTGTGCATTTGCTGAAACTGTGTATGCTTATTTTCACTGTAAATGTGAATGCTTATTTTCAAAAGGCTGCTTCTCATTAAGGTTTTGTGCTGTTCTTTAGATGACGCAATGCTTTGATGATGCAGATACCAGAAGCACTTCAAAGCTGAGAGCATAGAAACTACCATGAAGCCTAAAATATGAAAGTTTAATTATATTATGTTGTAACATAAATGAACTCAAATGCAATTTAAAATGTGACACAACTTACTGTGAAAGCACAGGCATTGTCCCTTATCTATATCCCCTTTCCTCCTTAAAAATATTAAAACCAAGATTTTTGTTATGACCCAGAAAGCCTGTCACTAGTTCAAGGAGCCAGCTGCTTGCTAAGCATGGCCTGACACTGCAAACTGCAATGAGCTGGCAGAAAAAGGTCATTGGATAGTCTCCCTTGGCAGGTGGACCCCTAGTTGAGGAAGGCTCAACACCCAAGGCCATCGTGCAGCTGTCCTTCCAACAGAGTGCAGAGGCAAGCAGAGAGAGCAGGCAGAGACGAAGGTGATAAAGAGCATAGGTCCTCTCTCCTCAGACCTGGCAGTGATGTTAAAGCAGAGCATGACTGCAGTAATACTACTGCCAAATTAGTGCTGAGCCAGAGAGATAGAACCAAATCCCAGGTGCTCAGTTCATTCTCAAAGACAGTGCCAGACCAAAGTGAAACTCATATTTTTTGATTGATAAAACTTTTTAGAAGTTATTTTACTGACAAATCAGAATGACGAGTGTGGATATAACCTGATAAAGTAATAACTGTAGAAGCACTCAAAGGGCCAGATGGATGAATTTAGGAGTTGTTTTTGGCATGGTGCCCAGATATGATATCTATTTACAGTTTTACTTTTCTTTTATCCATGACTGCATGAAATGCTCCTTTCCTGCATGTGAGCCTGCTGTCCTTGAGTGTCAACAGCTCAGTAGCCACAAGCAGAGTAAGAAAACTAAGCTCCACAGGAACAGTGGGCCCACAGTGGAGATCCTTTTGGGTGCTGTAATGGATAGTCCTCAGAAACATGCACTCTTCCTTACAGTTTTACAGGCAACTGACTGCCCAAGAACCTGGCAAGAGTGTTTTCTTCCCCCTGGTCAGCTTCTCTACTGCTTTTGCTCTGCTCTCCCTGGTCTCCAGAGCCACCAGTCAGCCTCAGGTACTGGAAGGGATGGCCTTTAGCCTCACTGGCACTCAGGAGGGCATAACAATTTTCATTTTCTGTAATTTATTTTAGTTCTGGGAGTTACACATGCCATCTCTAAATTCTTGTACCATTGTAATTAATTCAGGGTTTTGGTCTGTAGCCTTAATTACTTGAGTTTGATGTATCTTTTGAAAAAAGAAATTCAAGCTAAGATACATTTTGAGAGCAAAATTTTGGTCTTGAATTCCACCTATTATGACTTATTTCACCGCTGTTTCATTTGCGTGTTTTTTACAAAACTTCTAACAACTAGTTTTGAAAAGCATTGGTAGTGTCAGGTATGTCTACAGCTCTACTGTCTTCAGCTGGGAGCTTAATGGAAAACATACCAGGAAAATCTGATATGAGCTGTCTGACAGATAACCCATATTGAACATGACAATGCTATCTGATTGACTCCAATGGAATTCACATCAGGCATTAAATGCTTGTATGCTCTTGGAAACACTTTTTCATTCAATGCTAGGAGATTAAGTATGGACAAAGTAGAAAATATAAAATACTATTTTCTGAACACTGATGAAATAATCATCTGAGGTAAAATGTCTGTTTTGAGAAAAGGAATCACACCTGATAATAAAAGAACTTTATTTTCTTCTGAGATAACACAGAAGGAAAGCTTAGAGTATTTGGTTCTGCTTATACAGCTTTCTATTACACTGGTGACAGAAGCTGAAAACAAAGTAGGAAAGGTCTAGTTTCTATTCCCAGTTCTCTCACAGACTTTTGCTCAGCCTCCAGCTTTTATTCTTTCTGTTAGTCATGCTGGTTTTTGAAATGGAAGCCTAAATCAATTCCATTATTTGAGGAGAAAAGGATGAAATATTTGTAAGACATGGAGAGTATATTTGGAATACCCTCTACAGAAAAAGATAAAATTACTGAAAGGAGTTGATCTTTATTCTACTTACGCCAGTTTTGCAATGATACCAATCTCCTGATTTTAATGGAGTGACATATGTCAAGAAGTTGATTTAGATGAGCTTTTGAAAACATACCTTGAATGACACATCTTTATAGGAAACAAGAAATGGCTGCATGAGGATTTATCATGCAATGTACACATTTATCTTGCTGATCTTTTGTTTTTACAGTCAGAAATCCTTTGCCCTGGAAAGCCCTCAAATATAACTTGCAAAGCCAGTGTATAATAATCAGATGACCAAGCAGCAAATGAAATATGATAATCTGATGACCAAGCAGCAACAGAAATAAGTTAATGATATGGGATGAAACTGCTCCTATAAGGAGGAACCAAGACCCATTGCATAACTGAGAAGAGTCACTGGCAGAGAGTAAGAAGAGAGATAATGAAATTATTCCTTAATTCCTTCCATATAAACCATTATCAGGCCAATGGGAAAAGCATGTTTGTCAGTCCTTTATATGACTCCCCTGGTTCTTGGAGCAAGAGTTCCCGTCCCAGCCATTGCTTATCTCAAAGCATCCAGGAACTCCACAGTCTCTTCTGTGCAATTCTCCTGGATGGCACTCCTTTTGCAAAACTACACAAAATTTCTATTTTGGCCTTGCCTTTCCACATGTTCTGGGGACACAGCCATTTTCAAGAATAGGAACATGCAGTGAAGTAACAAACTGCTTTCCTCTCCCTGTGTTTTCACAGACTTGCCACCTGGCCAATATGCAGGTGATACCCATGTGTGGTGATTCACCCTCATTTTCCATTGCCTTCAACAGAAGCAACATATATTATCCAGGAGTCTCTATTTCTGGCACCTATGACCTAAGGGAGATTTCTAAAGGACTAGGAGTGACTGATGGATTCATTAACCATGCTGATCTGTCTGGAATTGCTGGGAAGCTGATTCTTTGAAAATGATCATTTGTGGGTCTGATGTAACTGCTGGTCTTAACCTTGCTGAGGAAGACACTTGGGCCAGGGTTAGAGGATCTGGTGCCTAGGAGTTGTGAGTAGGGCCAGAAGCAACCCTCCAATCTCTTCCTGACATGCTGAGGGCTGCCACATTTCCTGGGAGAAAGGAGAAGAATCACTGCAGCAGCTTTGCTATTCCCAGAAATTCTTCTCAAGAAAGAGTGGCATCCTTCAAATGGTTAGTCAAGCATTAGGACTGGGCTGAAAGATTAATGTTATCTATGTAGGCAGGAATAGGCTTGAGAAAAATATCTTGTCTTTGCTAGAGTAAAGCAACAACATACTTGATACTCCCGAGACTTGGTCATTCTACATAATACTGCAATAAACTTTCTGGGTACTTGTATATATCATAAAAAAACCCCAAAAAAATCTGTAGGAATATATTCTGACCAACCCTGTCTCTGTATTGTAAGAGAGAGTAGTTACGTAGCAATAACAAGGATGGTTGATTCCTCTGTGTAGATAAATTGTAAATTTACCTGGGGCAAAATCATGTACATTCAATGGAAATAATTAGTCACTGCTAATTAGGATAAGTGCCATGCACCTCACCCTTAAATAACCTTCTAAATAGCTAAATTGTGCCTGCTTCAGCTTCCTCTGAGAGGGATCCCAGTGTAAGATATGTAACATATGTATGTAATTCATGCTTATCCTATGCCTAGATAGTGCAAGGGGTTAAGATCTCTCTTCTCCCCAGTTAACATTTTGCTATGGAAAATTTTGCCTATTTCATTTTTCTTGTTTTCTTATTTTGGTTATTTTTCAGGCCATGCTATGCTTTACATTTCCCTTTAGTGGTTTCTAAAACATTCTTCAAAGGTCCCTCAAAAATCTAACCAGCTTTTGATGGGTTCTGAGCCCATCAAATAATGCCATTTAGGGCAGGGTGGAGCTGTACCTGAAGAAACTTGCTGCTGCCTTGGGTACTCAATTAGATGGCACTGTTGCATCAGGGTATCCTGTGCAGAAAAGTCAGTGGGACAGGGCATCCATGTTTTTGGCATTTTCTGTTTTCCAGTTCTTCTCATGTTCTGTTTTCAGGAACTCATTTACAACAGTTATTGGTAAAGCTCTTTTACTTAAAGTTTAGTTTGAGCCAAGAGTAGCAAAATCCCTGGTCTTTCTCTCCCTTTAGAACCCTAGGTGCTGGCATCATTCCACCTGTGTGATGGGAAAAAGACTTTCAATATTTGATATCCAGAAAAAAATAGTTTACTCAATCTTTGCTTCACAAATAACTCTTATTTGCCCGGTTTAATCTTTACCAGTAGACATTTATTTAATACTAGGAAGTAAATGAAGAGGAGGGAAGAAGCACTGTGAAAGTCTGGCACAGTAAGTACCATATTATATTTTCTTAGAAGTCTTTCAATTTATGCTGTGTGGATCCCTGCTATTTACTGCTGAGATTAATTTCTTTTGTACAGTAATTGGAAATTATTTTAGCTTCTGGAAGCACGTTCTAAATGTCTGAAGCAGAATTCATTCAGTGATCCAGCTCCTAGATGTAGTGACAGGATGACAGGGATATGAGGTCCAAAATGAATACCCAACAATCAATACCAAGATGAAGAAGAAAACTTTGTCTCTGCTCACAGAGGAATAAATTTAGTCGAAATCTCAATGTCCCAACTATTCCAGGCTGATGTAGGGCTAATGAGAGTAGCTTCATTTCCATCTAATGTGCTTGAAGACTAGACTACTTTCAGTAAAGTGCCTGGGAAGAGAAATCAGTCTCTCTCAAAGGCAGATTTGGGAATTATAAAATGAGTTGTTACAAGAAAAAAATTAATTATGAAGAGCTAGAATGCCTTTTTTTTTCCTGAGTCAGTGTTTATACCCAGCATTTTAAATATGCTGAGCACAGCTCCCATGCTCAGCACTTCAACAGTTTATATCTCCAGTTTTTCTTAATAGACATCCAGAAAAGGGGGAACCGGGAAAAAACAACTCCCCGTAGAAAGTCTGGTGCAAGACCTGAACCTGGCATTAGACATACAGCCTGAGGCAGATTCTGGGCAGAATCTCACTGTCCAGAAAAAGTATATAGTTGCTATGAACCGTATCCAGACCATCTCTATTTCCCTGAGGGTGACTGCTTGACTCATGGGTTTGAGCTTCTGTCATTTGAGATAATTTAGGTGAGGCACTATATGGAGAGCATTCTTCTCAAATATGTCAGAGGATTCTTCCTCCAAAAGGATGGAAGAGAGACTGTCGAGTTATGTAGAATTTGCTTATATCATTTGAAAGAAAAGGAAAGGTCATCAAATTATTTATACACAGCAAGGCAGATTCCACTGCAGCTTCTCTTAAACTCTTGAGTCTTGAGCTTTGCAACTTTATGAGTAGCTTATGTGCAATACAGAGTGTCAATAAACTTTCTAGATTTAGCCTCAATTTGCTGAAACACTTAAGGTAAAATCTTGAAATAACATAAGTCTTGCATCAGAGCTATTATATAAGAAGCAGAAATATATAAACAGTTTAAGGGCTGAGCATTTAGGTGATTTTATACACTGCTATAGGTGACTATCTCTGCAGTGCTGGAAAACCAAAGTCATAACAAGACCATGGTGTTAGCGTTGAGAAACAGAACACATAATCACAGGTGATTATATGCAGTGCTTTATTGAAGGGCCCGAGAGTTAGGGGTAAGAAACCCAAATCTAACTCTGAGAGAACCCCAAAAGGAGACCCCCTTCTATCCCTCATAATTACATAACTTAAAGGTTTAATTATTAAACTTACATTGTTCTATTGATTTCATCCAATTGTAGATTAAAACATTATTCTTGTTACGGGTTATAATCATATACAATCATCCATAAATCCTGGTCACACACGTATAATTAACAATTACCCCATTTATCAGAATCATTCAGGTGAGTTTCACCTTGACCCACCAAGTCTAAGGATCCGAGGCTTGCTCTGGGCCTACCTCTCCCCCCAAACATCGCGTGATTTTAGAAACTTTTAACCCTTGTATTATCATCAATGGGTACCACAGAAACGTATCAGCAAAAGTTAGTCCTTCTGCCAAAATACTACCAGGTAGATGGGTGCCAATGCATGAACTCAGTCACATACCCCAAGACAGTTAGGAATGCACTGAGGCCATGCTGGTCAGAAGCAAGAACTATTTCCCATGTAATACCTCAGGAAAGCTGACTCTTCCCTAGCAATGCCACATTATTGTCTTACTTCCTTTGCTCCTTGGTCACAAATGAAGAGAACTGACTAGAAATAAACTGTCCAGAGGCCAAGTAGAAGAGCATTTCCAAAAAGAATAGTAGTTCTAATGACTGACACCTGAAAATCAGTATCTAGAATACAAACTCTTTTAATCCAGGAAAGAAAAACTTCTTTGGATCTGAAAGTTTCTCTGTTCTTTCCTAACAGAACTATTGAGGACAATGAAGTCTGCATTGTCTTTGTGTTTGCTATTTCTTGGACTTCAAGTCCAGGGCCAACAGCAGGAACAAATACAGCATTCCCCAGAAGACCAGTCCCGGGCTGATTATGAAAACTTGCCTTATGTCAAGCTAGCCCCCAGCAACGCTGACTTTGGATTTAAGCTTTACAAGCACATCAGAGATGAGGTGGGCGACAGGAATATTTTCTTCTCTCCTTTGAGCATCTCCACTGCCTTTGCGATGCTCACCTTGGGGGCCAGATCAAACACGCTCAGAGAGCTGTACAAAGGCCTTTCTTTCAACCTGACACAGATGGAGGAGCAGGAGATTCATGAGGGATTTCAGCATATCCTCCAGCTGCTGAATGACCCTCACCGAGAGGCCCAATTGAACATGGGCAATGCCCTGTTCATAGATAAACAAGTGGAATTGCTTCAAAACTTTTTGGATCATGTCACAAATTTTTATTATGCTGAAGCTGTTTCTAGCAACTTCCAGAATCCTCCAGAGGCTACAAGGGAAATCAATAAGTATGTGGAAACAAAAACACATGGCAAAATTGTTGATTTATTCAAGAATCTTGATCCAGAAACTGTGATAGTTCTGATTAACTACATTTTCTTTAAAGGTGAGTGACAGACATGGTAGCAGCTATACAAATAAGTGCTAGAAGTTCTAAGAAACAAAAATTTTTCACATTGTGAACACCTCCTATCATCTAACTTAAAACTGATCTTTCTATTTTTAAATTACACAGGAAAATATTTGAAAGGCAGGTATGAAGAATCATTTTCTAGATGAGAAATTTTAAAAAGAAGAATGAAAAAGTAAAAGAAACAGCAGAAGTACTGACCAATGTCATATAAATTTTAAGCCAGGTTCAGATCTGAAGTTATTCAGAACTTATCCTTGGTTGAAAGGCACAGATGTTTGGCTGTGCAGGACATGGTTAAACACAGATAACACTTGTAGGAAAGGAATAAGCCTGAAGCTTGCATAGATGGAGTCTGTGAAAGAGTTACCATTATCTGAACAGGCTTCCACTGCAAGTCTCAACCTATACTTTTCTCGTGTGATTTTTATTAAAACCATTAAAAAGAGGTGAAGCTTCTTTCCATGCTCAGGGAACAAGCATCCTTAAATTGAGATAGGCTTGTTACTATCTCTACAGTTCAAGTATATTATTTTTAGCATCAATTAATAAGACATGCCTTTATTATTAGGCCTTTTTTTTTTCAATTCTATATTCATTCTTTTTTTTTCAAAGGCTCCTGGGAAAGACCTTTCAACAGTTTCAATACAAGAGATGATGACTTCTTTGTGGATGCCAAGAATTCAGTTAAGGTCAAAATGATGCATCAAAACAAGGACTTTAATGTCCACAGGGATGAGAACTTGTCTTGCTGGGTAGTAGAAATCCCATACAAAGGAAATGTTACTTCACTGTTTGTTCTGCCTGATGAAGGGACGATGAAAGAGGTAGAAGATGCTCTGCTAAAAGAAACAGTGTCTAAATGGTTGAGATCAATTGAAGAAAGGTAATCTTTTAATTGTGGCTTTGTTTAAATATTGAACAGGCCTAAACTACTCATCCCGGAAAGGTAAAGATTAGAATACCATGCTAAGCACAGTTCTGAAGAACAAGCACTACTCAGTTCCTTCAACTCAGACAAACTATCATGTAATTTCATACCAAAGGGGAACTCTCTTAGCTCTCCCAGTCACAGCTTGCAGTTAAGAGGATCTTGCACATGGGTAGACTGCCCTCAGGAACCTGCCTTCAATAGGAGGAATCCAGTTAAAACGAAAATACAATTTCTTTTTCTGCAATCTGGATGATACTTTCCAGTAAGTTATTCTCATAAATCACCACTCTACACCTGCACTATGGATCAGACTGGTAGTTTCTGCAGTTTCTGCTTCTCTAACATGAGATTTATCACTGTCTTAGAAAGTCAAGGCTTAGTTCCATGGGTACTTGGGATGGATATATATCTGCAACAGATATTGCTTCAAGGGACCTTGCAATACCAAACTCATATTTTATTTCTTTTTAAAAAGACTCATCTACTTGGATCTTCCAAAATTCTCTGTCTCTGGATCCTATGATGTTAAGAGCCTGTTTAAGAAAATGGGTGTGACAGAGGTGTTCAGTGATGAGGCTGATCTCTCTGGAATGGCAAAAAATCTTCTTCTAAAGGTTTCCAAAGTAAGTATGCAAGCAGGGATGGTAATCAAGAGATTTTTCTGCTTTTTTTGTATGCAGGTTTAATCCTACAAACAGGCTGATCCTACCCCTGGAGTGTAGTCATTGCTTAATGATGTAATAAAGGAAGGAAAAGGTTAGCTATTAAATGGCTGTTGTTCCTACAATTTAATATTGAATTGTTTACTGCACAGTGATCCTACAAACTTAGCTGAAAGTCTCTGAAGAAGAAAATAACTGGAAAGCGTATCAGGAATAATTTCACAAAAAGCTGGTTTTAAAGAAGTAATACATGACAAGAATCATAGTTATGACATAAGTCTGGGAATAGTCATTCTTATACAATGTATACACCTTTCATTATTACATTGTCTGAGCACTTCAGAATTTATATAGACAACAGACTTGTGGGACAGGGATAGCCCCATTTCACAAAAAATGAAATGAGTACCCAGATAAACAAAATTTCTCTAAAGTCCCAAGGAGTGTGTCATGAGGGAGGTGAGCCTTCCCTCTACTCTTCACTTGTGAGACTACCTTTGGAGCTCAACACATCCAGTTTGGGGGTCCCGAATACAAGGGACATGAGGAGCAGAGTCCAGTGGAGGGTGAGCAGGATGGTTGTGTGGCTGGAGCACTGGATCTATGAGGAGAGGCTGGGAGAGTCAAAATTGCCAGTCAGGACAAGGGAGGATGACAGGGGGTTCTTAGCGCTGGCTACAGATATTTATTAGAAAGGTGCAGACAAGATGGACACAGACTCTTCTTGCGAATGAACTGTCTGGGGCAACACACAAAAGATAGAAAATGGGATATTCTGATTGGGTATTATGTAAAAAAATTCACCATGAGGGTATCATCAAAAACTAGTATGGCTTACATGAAATTTCCATCCTTGGAAATACTCAAATCCTGACCAGATTAGATCCTGAGTAACCACATCTAGTTCCAGAGTGCAGGGAGGTTGGTGTCATTCAATGGCCTCTAGAGGTCCTTCCATCATATATTTTTTGTGATCCCTCACATTCCTCCCTATGTCATGTGGAAACACCCGCATTGTAGATATGTGACTGATGCCTGGCAAGCCAAGTAAATGGGTGAAGGGTAAGGAGAGATTAATGAGATGAAATTTTAGATGTCTTCTATACAATGAAGGAAGAAAACAGAGGGCTGTCCAAAACCAATGAAATAGCTCATGTGAATTCCTAAACACAGATTTGCTATACCTACCACAGAAAGCCCTGAAAAATCTAATCTGTGGGCTGTGTTACAGAAAGACACTCTATAAAGCTTGTCACTATTGTTTTTTGCAGAGAGAATTATTTTGCTTACACAGAAGTTGATACAAAAGGAAAAATTTCTTCTTCTGTGTTCAGTATTAAGGACAAAATTTTACTCTGAGAAGCAGCAGAACAAAAAACAACCCCTATGTTGCTCAGTCTCTGCAAGCAGGCATGTTTGACTATGACTGTTGAAGAAAACTTTTCCTGAACCCAGAGCAAACTTTGCTTGTCTTGGAAAGCTGGACGCTAGTATTTTTTTCACAGCAGTTCTACATCCATTCTGTGTTTTCTTTTAAGAATTACCTTCTCACAGTGTTAAAGCAAGTAAATTTTCCCCCAGCTGCTTCTCTGTCTTCTGTACCTAGGTATAATCTCTGTTTTCCTTGCAGGCAATTCACAAGGCCACGGTGGATGTCAGAGAGAATGGCACAGAGGCTGCTGCAGCAACCGGGATAGAAATAGCACTAGCGCATCTGCCGTTCCCTCCTCCTCCTCAGATCACCTTCAACAGGCCCTTCCTGATGATGGTTATTGACAAAAGCACTGATGGCCTGCTCTTCCTGGGGAAAATTGTAAACCCAACTTCTAACGAAGACTAGGCCAGAGCACTTATACTCTCCAGTGCAGAGAGGAGAGCTTGTGCACATCCCAGGAATTTCTTTACAAATTAGGACTAGAACTGATCAGATGCATAATTAGCAAATTAATCTTCTGTCAAGTTCTTCTTTAATACAGACAATGTTTGTTTGGGTACAAACATTATAGGCCATTTTTACAAAATTACTCAGCCCAAGTAGACAGCCATGGGTTCTTCAGCAGATATACATGTTCTGCGTACTTATCATGGTGTTGGGGCTTTTTGTACGCAGATACAGCTTCCTGCTGTTGCCTGAGAAACTTCCTGTGTCTCTCATTTCCTGTCCTTGCCTCACAAACAACTCCATCCCTTTCAGCTGGGGAACCCTTCTTTCCCTCCCTCTCATTCCGCCATGCATCCCAGAGAACTCTCCTTCATCTCTGAAGTCCTTTCAGAGGAAGGGAAACAGAGACATAGATGTGGAGACATACACATCCATCTCCTAGATGGTGGATGCTAAAGAATAATCCTTCTCCTTCTAGCTTGACAACTGCCTTCCACCAGCTTCAAAATTTGCTCCCTTCTGCTCTTCTCACTATTTGCTCCAGACTAAAGGGTACAACATTTCTGGCAAGGCAAGAATTTAGCTTTTGTGTCAGTGAAAGCTGTACATCATTGCATAAATTATCATCTTTAATGGTCTTGTGCATGCAGAGTAAAGCATGGGATCCCTAGGAGAACCGGGTGTGGCAAAACCCATCCTCTGGTTCCAGAAACTGGTGACTGCAGCTGGAGGTCATGTCCCTGTTGTCCTCATGCCAGCTGGTCATATTGAACTCCACTTGCTTCAGCAAGCTCAGGTTCCTGAGTGCCTCCAAAAGGATTCTCTCCCTTAAGCTGATGTTCAGGATGCAGAAAGGTGACTTGGGCACCTTCCTGAGTGCTGAGTAGGCAGAAGCCAACATTACTAATAACACCACGTAAAGGGAAAGTCATACTGCAGCATAATGCAGTCATACTGCATTAACTGGCAATTAAAAATAGAGTAAGATAGTAGTAAAGACATAGTTGAAAACCCCCCAAACCCTTATTTCTCCCAGGCTCAATTTCACTCCTACCTTCTCTGCTCCTCTCTCTGAGTGGTGCAGGAAAGCAGATACAGAGGCAGGGGAGTTGAGATCAGTTTATAATCCTTCATCTCTGCCACTCCTTCCTATTCCTCCTGTTCTTCCTCTGCTCCAGCATGATGACAGTTGCCAGTCCTTCAGGAACTGCTCTGGCATGGGTCTTTCCTGCAGGATCCAATCTATCAGGAACTGACTGCTCCAGCATAGTCATCTCTCCATTGGGTTCCAAGTCCTGCCAGGACCCTGCTCCAGGGAAAGCTCTCCACAAACTGCAACTTTCTTTGCAGCCACATCCACTTGCTCTGGCATGAGGTCCTCAAGCAGCATGGGTTTCTGCTCCACCACAGTCCTCCACGGGCTGCACCGAGGGGCACAGCTGCCTTACCAGGGGCTTCTCCAGGGGCAGCAGGGCAATCTCTGCTACAGAGTCTGGAGCACCTCCCACCCCTTCTTCTGCATTGATCTGAAAGTCTGTGGGGCTGCTTCTCTCACTTGTTATTTTAGTCCTTCCTCTCACAGCTGCTACACAACGTGTTTTCCTTTTTCTCAAATCATTCCCCAGAGACGCCACCATTTTGGCTGCAGGGCTCAGCTGTGTTGTGTGGTGGGTCTGTTGGAGTCCTCTGGGATGGGCTGGAACTGGTCATGTCCAGCACAGGACAGCCCCGACGTCTCCTCACAGAGGCTGCTCTGCAGCCCCCTCTGCCAGCACCTCTGCACAAACACCAAATACACAGAAGCCAGTTCTCAGTTGGGGTTCACAGTGGGTAACACCATTTAATGGATGTGTAGAATACTTTGATGATGCTAATGAACTGTCAGGAGCTCCTTCACAATGTCCTCTCAGCATCAACAGCTGGAGGGCACTTCTACACACAGCCTGAGCTGAACCTCAGGACAACGCCGGGCTTTGCTTCCTCCCTGGGTTTCCTGCCTCAGCTCTGCCCTCCTCAGGAGGAGCTGGAATCAAAGAATCCACTGAGGGGGGCTGTGGCTCGCTGACACTAGGCTGGGTCATAGCTGCTAAATGCTTCTACAATGTGGTTGGGTTTGCTGGAGCCCTGGCAGGGTATGTTCTGGAGAGAAAACCATAGTATGCATTTTTGCAGTGAGAGGTAATAAAGCCTTTCATGTGAGCAAGCACAGACCTTTCCACAGTCTTATGGGAAAAAAAAAAAAAAAAACAACAAAAACCAACCTCTAGCCAACCTATTCATACAGACCTAGACTTGCTTAATGCAAAATATGTTCTCTATAATCATCCCCTTACATCCCCCGTCTCCAGATTTTAAAGAAAGAAAATTAGCCAATGCTCCATGGAAAATCTGAGTCAGCTATACCTGTCTAATGCATTTTCTCTCTCAGGAAAATAAAATTGTTTCAGCATTGCTTGAAGGGGCAAACATCTGTTGTTGGAGACAAGCCAAGGATTTTAGCTTCGCACAGGGCTGCCAAGCTACAAGTCTCTTCATCCACAGCTACTAATACAGCTTGCTCAGTCATTGCTCCCCTGCTTTGGGAGTGGTGAGGTTTAGGGGAGCAGTTAACTCTGTGCTACTTGAGACACATTAAATGGAAGGCAAGAATGAAAGTAAATAGGAAACTGTTCATATTGCCTCATTTCTTCCCTTCTCTTCTGCCCAATTCTGCAAAACGAAACCCAGAAAGAAAAAAAAATTTATTGTTTACTAGCAAATACTCGATAACTGAAATAGAAACCTTTGTAAAAATTCTTAGTTATTGTCTTATCAAAACTGTGAGACTTTCTTATGGAAAACAGTGAAAGTTCACTTGGTAGCTAATGTGTTAAATGCAGTTTTTGAAGGTGGAAAATTTATTTCAACTGAGGGGATACTTCCCTGCAACTGTAAATAAGAAGAACAATTAAAAAGAAAAAAAAAGTTTTAAAAGGTAGGCGAGTGATTTCTCAAATAAGCAGTTAAGTTCAAATATTTTGCTGGAAACTTAGATGGATTTTGGAAAGGAACTTAAAGAGTTGGAAGAGTACAGGAGTGTTGAGCTGATTTGCTCAGTTATTTTAGCTCCACGGTGGAGCTATGGGGAGTATAGCAAGAACATGATGATTTAACAGAAAAAGTAAAAGCTTTACAGATGTTCAGAAAATCTGCCTTAAAACCAAAGGCAACACATTGGCCCAGCTGTAGATATCCTGAATCATCTCTGGCTGTAACTGAAATTCTACCAAGAGGAAAATATATCACCCTGAGCCAAGATAACTACAGCAGACTGAGAAACTTCACGTCTGCAGGAGCAACATGGAAGGAGAAGTGGGAGAGTTAAATCTCTCTGAAGAGCACAAAGAATCCTTGGCCACACTTCAACATACCAATGCCCCTCATATTTCATGCATACTGACCCAGGGGCGAGAAAACGTGGAGTCGGCACATGGAGTGGACTACCCATGTGTTGTGGCCCAGTGTTACCAGAAATAACTAACATCACCTCATCCTCCACCAGCACAGCACCTACAGGTAACTAGTTAAAATCTCAAGCATTTTGATCCTTGATGACTTCCTTCGTTTACTAAAAAAGTAGCATCTACCCCTACCATATAGGAATATTGGGCATACAGGAATATTGGGGATACAGGAATATTAGGCATACAGGATGCACAATGAGGGGTAAAACTAGACTACACTAACTTTGCAATGTTTGACCTCTATTTTGCATAGATTTTAACAGACAGGTCTCTCTGTGTCTTCATTAGTCATCTATCTCTGATGCTTTCCGTGTCAAAGCCATTGCTAAGAAAACATGCATTTCCAAAGTGTTTAGAGATGGCAGTACTGTAGCTGAAGTCACAGGAGCCCTGACCTAAAACTCCCTGCAGTCAGCCCTAAGTGGGGGTGGAGATTATCTGAGCAGTGCTTTTGATTTGTATTTCCAAACAGTCTGACCTGACATTCAGCAAAATTAAGGCTTTTGAGAAGCAATAGGGAATGTTTTAGGCAGCAAGCAGTCGTGTCTGGAAAGTAACGTATTGCAATTCAAGGTTACTGTGAACTCTCTTGATTTGTCACCTATTGAAATAAGAACCATAAATAGCCACCAAATCAGAAGAAGTCTGAAAGAAAACCACCATTAACATTAAGTCATATGTTGAAAATGTACTACAACAGCTTATTACGTTGGATTCTTTTTGTGCTCTAGGTCTCTTCAAGCCACTCTCTTTTTTTTTTTTTCTTTCTTTTTCCTTTGGTAGGGTTGAAGTGCCTTCCAGTTTACTAAAGTATCACCTTTGCAAGTGCCTTGCAACGAAGAAAATGCATCTGGGGATCTCAGGTTTATGCATTAAAGGAATCTCACAAGACTGTGGAGAAGGCCAATGCCCTTGACTTCCTTGGTTAGAGAACCAGATACTGCTATCCAACTTGGCATGCATTATTTCTAGTAAATCTGGAGCTCCTTGATGACTGAGAATTCAAGCAAAGAATTTCTCATGAGCCCTTGGGAGAACTGCTGGGTTAGCCGATATCTATTACATGCACAATCACGTGGATATTCTTGCCAGCTATATTTCTTTGAAGATGTGCCAATACAGGCAGTATTAAATGGGCACATCAGGTTTTTTGTCTTTTAAGACTGTTAACTCTTGCTAGCACTGTTAATGTTTCCCATGAAAATTGTTAATCCTCATTTGTAAATCTGTGAGTCATTAGGCAAGTACATCACTTTTACATCAAAATATCGCATGCCTACATGCTGTGTGGATGTCAGTGGGAGCTGTAGCCGGCTGTATTGATTGTGTGTACTGCAGGTAGGATTGATTTTAGTATTTAAATATGTCACTGAAAAAGGAAACAGAAAACCACAACTTCTGTCTAATTTGGGAATACAGCCATTCCTTCCAAATCTCTGCAGGGTTTGTGGCACTCATTCACATACAGTGCATTTACTTTGTTCAACTCTTATTCAAGAATGAAGCACCCAAAACTGAGCATTATCTATTCTGTTCTGTGAGGACATGCTGCAATCCTGGAAATCCACCTTAAGACCTAAAAAAATCAATATCTGAAGTGCTGTAAAAAGCATTGTGGAAGTCCAGAAAGTGATCAAGCTGACCCTAATAGAACAGTGTATGTGGAAGAACCAGGTTCCCTAAAGAGCAGCTGGCTTTAGGTCAAGATTGAGATGCAGATTTCCTTGCTGAGGCCCAGATGTGCATATGAATGTGAAAGTGAGAAGGCAGTATCAGGATTCCTTCTCTCTGAGAGCATTAATTTTGAACAATTTAATTTCCCATCTTGCAGGCTGTTTAGTGTGAGAAATTTTTGCAGCCTGTAAGGGTTGTACGTGGGGAGCAGGTTGTGTGAAAGTTCTCTCATAACTTTTAAATTATTTGGATGATATCAATAATTCCAAACCAAAATAAACTCAACCATTCTGAGTGCCTGTCACTTTCCCATCTACGTCTTTTTCTCCCCTTGTCTTTATCTCTTGCACTCCCTGTGCTATTACAGAAGGAAAGTAAATTAGATAAAAGCTAAACATGAGCCAGCTCTCTGACAGTCATTGAACCACATGTTGTAAGGTTCAGAGGAAGAATTCTCAGTTGTACCAAGAAAAGAGAGGGTTTATTAGTTTCTACAGGTTTCCAAAAATGAGACAGTTTGATCTAGAACTAATCTAAAACTCATGCAAGGGCCTCAGCAAAATTACAGAAACAACTAGAAAAACAATTTAGAAAACTTGCTTTTCTAAAACTGCAGACTTAAAGAAAATAGTTTTCCATGCCTTTCACCAGAAATATTATTAGCTAGTAAAACTTTCAGAGCAACAGTAATTATGAGTACTGCTTGGTGAATCCAGCCATCTGGTTACAGGATAAATATGCCATTGCAGAAATAAGATTTCTGTGGTCAAGAAAACCCTAAAACAAACCTGGCTAAACAGAGGTTCATTGAATATTTCCTAATGATTCCTCTTTTTCTTCATTTACCTTCATTTTCCACTGTTTCTCAAAGGTCTCATGAACAAAGAATATCATTATAAAATTACCCAGGATCATGGCAAAATATCAGTTAAAGCCCAAATGAAGACCAAACCAAATAAATATTATAGTTAGCCTCATAAGCACTGAGTGGCTGGCTGCCTGGGTGGTGAAATCCCATAGAAATTGTAAATCTCTTGTTTATCTTACAGAAATGAAAATGTAGGAGGAATAGGAGGCCCTTTGGAACTACATGCTATAAAAAGCCAGAAAAAAATTCACTGGAATATGAATTTTTATTGGTTGCTATGTTTACATACATTAGAGGCCAGAAGAGGACAAATGCCTTAATAATACAAATGTAGTCTTGGCTCTTGTTTTTCATACAATACTACAAGGGCAGCACATTACTCACTCTTCTTGGAAAAAGCCCTTTTGTCTCTAAAGGTCTATTCTGAAAGGGAAAAGTTCTTCCCTCGTTTTACTTCAAGTAAATGCCATATAATTACCGAATGGCATACATGGAGTGGAAGCTTTTTTTTCCAGGGGTATTTCTACCCTTGTGCTATGACATCAAGGTTTACAATTCCCTCAAAGGATTACAATTTCCTCCTTCAGCATCTTGCATAATTGGTGGGAAGGAGCAGGGTGAATCCTTCTTTCAGCATTCTCCCCAGAGTGGTCATGTTTACCCCAACTAAAATAAGACAATTTCCCTTTCTTCTTACCAGAACAGAGCCTGATAATTTCTACTCCACTATGGCAAACTATAAATCCCCCTACTTAACTCCTTCAACACTCTAAGGAGTAGTTTAATTGTGAAATAGTAGTGTTTGAGGGGGTTGTGTTCAAGAGATACTTTGAAGGAATAATTAGAGAGTTTATCTTAAAATAAGTTTGTGAATCAGTGAACAATGGGTGAAAAATAATTATCTGGCAGTACAACTTGAAATTATCATAACAGGTGAATAAAAAGTGGGAGTTGACCTCTTCATACCGAATAGGAGACAATAGAAAAGGTCAGAGTTTGCCAAGAGTTTGGAAACAAAAAGAAGCAATCACCAGTTCAGTAATCACAAAGAAAAGCCAGTAAAATCTTCAAAGGCTGAAAAAAACCCCTTGAGTCTGAAGGAGTAAAAATGTATTTCTGAAGCCCAGGCAAAAAAAGTGTGCCCCTCACATTCTGTTGATTTACTGATTTTCACAACAGTCTAACTGCTGGCTCCCAGAGGCAATGGCAGCCTGGGCTCCAGAGGGGCTGACACAGACACACAGAGGTCACCAAAGCAGTGAGCATTGTACCCTGGGGGTCAGGACTGGAAACACATGGCTGTGCGTGGTAGATCACATTGTTAAGACTGCTGAACTCACAATGATTCCTGCACATGGATACCCAAATTTCCCAGTCACATACTGGATCACTCTAATTAACCACTCTGTGTTCTCCTAACAGAGTATCTGATATAAAGCTCTTTGCATTGCACTGCGTTCTCAACCAGTAAGTACCATCCTGGCTAGCACTTACCATGCCTGCTCTTCTGGGCTGGTCTTCCTCAGCTGGTCTCCAGGAGTTTTTACCAGACCTTGCACATAGCTCTCTTTGTGTACTCTGGCCTGTTTCCTTAAGTCTTCATCATGCTGAGCCCTATGGGATATAGGAAGCAAAATTCTTAGAGATGTTTTAGCGTGGGCATAGTCAGACTATGTAACTCTGGCAATATTCAGCGTACTAAACATCTTCATTTATCGATATACCACTTAGAGGCTTCCTATTTAGCCCTAACTGAAGAGCATCTCACCTTTGGTCTAAAGGCTTAACTAATCTTAAAACCACAAAATAGGAAGTTGATCAACACTCAGATAGAAAAAAAATAGGCATGATTTGCTATTTGTGATCGGCTTAGTGTCTGTCATTAAGGTAATTCACAGTACTGTATAAAGTATGGCTTCAACTTTGTAATTATTATTTTAATTAAACCTAATATTTTTCAATATTTGGAAATGTAACTGACTGAAATATTCTCTTTCTAGTAATCAGACATGCGGAAGAGAATAAAAGTGACATAGCTTCAAAGGAGAGTGATTTTTCAAGCATGAAATGCAATTTAGAAAAGATGTCTCAAGAAGAAATGTTGCATCTGTCACATGCAACTAGCACTATAACTTGTCAGGATTTATGAAGAAAACTACTTTATTTGATCTGTCTGAATTTGGAGCCATGCTGCTGCTGGCTTTCCTCTGAAGGACTTTGAATCAGAAAAGCAGGAGTGGGAAAATATTTGCTACAGCCTACCAGCTTTTTCCTAGAGAAGCTCTGTGAAAATCCCTTCACCCTTCATTTCTGGCATGAACCTTCGCAAGAAACAGCACAGCTATTGGAACCCAGGAGCACTCAGTGTTATTTTTGCTCTCTTGTGCTGGCATGCAGCTGTGCCCAGAAGAGCAATGTTGTCTCTGCTTGCTCTACTGTATAAACTTTATTTGCTGTTTAATGTATAACAGTGTGTTCACTGTGTAAGCCTGTTCAAACAATATAAGACAGTACAAAAAGCAATAAAGGTCAGATGAATGTGATGGGATCCTTCTGAAATGGTATGTAATGTCTACCATTAGATTTTAGTAGCTAAGGACATTAAACTCCCATTAGCATCCTGTGTCATAGATAAACTCAATTAATTAATTCATGCCCAGCTGATGAAGCTCATTAGGGCAATGACAGCCTACTCTGCACAAAGAAGCTATTCTTTAGCCAGCTAAGAAGGCAGATGACATTTTCACTACCATGAAGATGAGTTTTTTAATTAAACTTTTAAAGAAAGCAATAGGGCAAACATGGATGACTGAGCACAAATTGTAGAAAGATGTAGGATTTTTGGGAAGGTCTAATTCCCATCATTAGTAGAGAACCAGGGTATCGACTTCTTTGGTACCTAGATGGCTTCCACAGACTTCAGCTGGTCAGAAAAGAGACATTCATGCAGCGTGAAATAGATCCAGGAAGTCTCATAGCAGAAAAAGAGAGAATCAAGAAATTCAAAAGCAAATATGCAGCTTCCAATGAATGGACATCCTACCTCTGGCTGTTTTGGGGTCAGAGTGCAGGGGTCTGAGGGGCATGAAAGAATTTGTGCCAATGTAGAAAATTATGATCAGAGACTTTTCTGTGAAGGTGACTGAGAAATGGGGAGGGAAAGGAGGGGCAGGGGGAAGATGGAAATGTTTAAGAGATAAAGATGCTTTGCTGCCTCTGAGGCCATTTAACCATTCCCAGGAAGACCATCTGACACTGTAGCGGCAGCTCAAGTAAGGGAGAAGAGAGTTTCTACCCCAGCACACCTTCCTAGGGTTTCTGCTGCAGCTAAAGACTGCTGCCACAGTGCAGCTTTCACCCACTGCCTATCTGCCCAAAGGCACACACACAGATGCACACATTGCTCTTCTTAATACTTCCTTGTTGGGTTCAGACCCACCAGCTAAATCAATCTTCCTTCTGACCACATGTCCCAACTCCCTTCTTATGCCTAGCTCAGAAGTATCCATCCTAAAGCCCCATCCTCTTCAGGAAGAAAATGAAAAGCTGCTTAGCAATAACTGCATTTTTCTGGAAGAATGATGCATATAAATATCCACTTTCCACTCTCAATTTCTTTCATCATGTATCACCTGAATTTCAGATCACAAGCTGAGAAGAATTGAGAACATATGGCATTCCTTGCTATATATAAGCTCGTGATACATACAGGGCACTGCCAAGACAGAAGCCTTGACAGATTCTATGATTGTTGCATGGGGACGCTACTGGTAGCTGTTTCCTTTACTGTTGCTATTGGAACACCTCTAGGTAGCTCCCCATTTTGTGCAACTCCACATAGCCCTTCTACTGCAGGAATAATTTTCTGCATTTGGACCCGGAGTCCTTCACGACCACCTTCACCTAAAGAAGCTCCTATCCCCAATACCTGTGCAGTAGTGTGCTGAGTGGTCAAAACATGGAATATCTGGATAGCTGATCTGCAAATATTAAAGAACAGAGAGAAAATAGGAAAGAACAGAGGGAGCCCTCACTGGTGTCACAACAGGCTGGAACAAACACATGGAAATTCCTGATGGAGTTCAAGGTGTAAAGGTTGACTTTGTGATAGCCTCAATATTTGTAAATAATCTAGGATGTTGCACTTTGCAATGACTCCTTACATCTTGTGCTTCTGGTGGAGAATAGGGTGCAGGTGAGCAAACAGCGCCTACAGGGGAAAGAGGGGTTTGTAGCCCACAGGTTAGAAGGTTGCCAGGTAAGAAGGCTCAAGGGGTCCAACAGGCTTTTACTACAAAGGCAAGACAGCACTATATGAATTACTGTTCCACTGGTCCTTTCCTTTCTCTTTAGTCACAACTCACCAACTACAGGAGCACTACCAGCTGGTTATTGCCAGGGATGGGATGGGAGCTGTAAAAGTGTTATATTTCATGTCTAAAGGCAACAAAGGATATAAATTACATGCTCTAGACACCTACAGATTCCACATTGCAGTCCATCATCTTACAGGCTACCTCTGGTTTCTTGTTGGTTTTTTTCCATTTCAGTTTTACTGGAAATTTTCCTTCTTGATCTTAACCAGAAACACAGCCATCTTCCTGCACTGTTTTTTTTGGGGGGGTTTTTTATTATTTTTTTCAAATGTGAATTTAATTTATTGAGCAAACAACTGTACATTTCACACTACTAGATCACCTGCCTCTGCTTATATTGCCTGAGTCCAAAAGACACAAGGCCTCTTCTGACTGATTGAGGTGATTGATTTCCATGTCGTGGCTGGGACCAGCTGCTCTCTCAAACCCATCAATATTGTTCTCCTTAAATACACCAGAAGATACCAGAAAAAAAAAAACAAACAACAAACAAACCGGTTTTCTAAGAACGCTATTAAAAATATTTCATACTTATTGATTAATACAATATTACATGCATCAGTTGTGTCAACTATTCCTTGTACTTTCATAGCATTCAGGAGTTTCAGTCACCAGAAGCAGGACTCAGCTCTGCTTAAGTGACTGTGCATGGGGTGGGCCTTTCCCCTTGGAAGCAGGTTGGTGACTGTACACAGTCCTCCCCACCCTTCCCAAAATCCCACAGGTCTCATTCCCAGATCTGCTCCTGAGTGAATGAAACACCATGCCAGAGTAGTTCTATCACCTAGTTTCAGATTTGCCCTTTAGATGAAAAACATTGTCAGAAAACCACTTTTCATTTTCTGAGTAAATGAGCTGAAAGTTTCTCCAAGAGATCAGCAGGTTTTGTCTGACCCCAGCTGAAAAGCAGCAAATTACTGAGCTGAGGGATGCAGTGTAAGAGTCAGACAACATTTTTAAAAAGCTTCTAAAATAATGTTCCAGTTCAGACACTGTCAAAATTAAATGCTTTAGTTTTTCATCTAAAAAGTATTTGGGAAGAAACTATTCAGCAGATTCAGCAAAAGCTTCAGAAGTTGCTCTGGGCAGCCTGACACATGTCTGGATGGAGATGAGTTTTGACAGGAGTATTTCACCCTGTCAGAGGCTCTTTCCTTTTTACTATGCAGCTGACCTTCCCCTAACTAGAGAGTCTCTTGGCTTTTGTGAAAAAAAGAAACGCAGGCAATATCTACATTATTTGCTGTTCCTCAGGAATGATTATCTGTCCCTGCTCTGGTTAATGTTTATGATAGAGTCTGGGTTTATAAAACTGTTCAACAGCTGAAAGAATATGAAGAACAGGACAGGCTCTGTGCATTGGAGATAATTGAATGGAGCAGGAATAAATATATCCAAAAAATGGCCACACTTAGAAACAGCTACTTAGCATCAGATCTTTCACAAACTGAAACCTTCAGAGCCCCAAAAGCCTGGGTTTCCCTTTTAGCTTGCCATCTCCAGTCACCTCCATGGTCACCCTCTCCCAAAAGCTGGGTGAGTTTCTGAGGAGCAATAAAGAAGGTAGAAAGTAAATAAAAATAAAACTGCACAAGTCTTCTCACTATAAGCAAAACAAGACTAGCAATGAAACTTGGCATGAAAATGCACTTTTCCTGTGTAAGAGATATTTAGAGCCATTTTTCTTCACCAAAAGCCATAGAGTAACTCCTGTCTGCTAATATCAGTGCATTATTTGGCCAGATTGTGTTGGATGTATCTGTATATGCCCAGGTTACTTGTGGCGGTGGTCAAGATTAGCCGGATCTGTTTGCTACATGTCCATGATCACCATCATGTAAATAGTTGCGAAGTATAATCAATGTCAGCTAAAAACTGAGCTAAATCAATGCTGAATCTGCACAACTGTCTGTTTAAGTATTAGGAAATACAGAAATTCGTGTGGCACTGACAAATACATTTCAAGACCCTCTGTGCACATATCTTTATATTTTCCTTCAGGAAAGGCACCTTGTTGAAAAAAAAATGTTGGCTATTGCTTCTTTCAATTATATGAATATCTGTGTTTGGAAGTAAGACTGAGGCCTCAGAATTTTACTTCTGGAGAAATGTAATGTCAAATCAATGTCAGTGGAGCAAGACTCCACCAGTCCTATCTCCCACCAAAAAGCACAGCACAGCCACCTTTATCCTGGCATTTCCTAACTGCAGGAGTTTGCAGTTAATGTTTTCCACTGAGACACCTGGCATGTGACAGCCTGTCCAAGAGTTCCAGGTTTTATCACCTGCAGTATCCCATTTCTGAGGTGTCTAAGTGCATAATAATAACTACATATGGTGGATGAGACCAAAGAATGAGATTCTGGTGCAAGAGAAGACAGTGCAAATGCTGGAGCAATCAGCCTAACACTCAGGAGATGATAGACTTATGGGGTTTAAAATTAAGCTAAATAATAAGCTAGTTTTCAGTCTGTGGGGTATTTGTGTGTCTCAAATTTTCTAGCTATTTCAGAGAAATCTAAAGGTATCTGAACAGAGGAGATGTGCTTTTTAAGGAGAGATTTGAAAGAAGAAAGCATTTCCACAGGACATGTACAGAAGTTGATAACCCCTGAGCAGCTTCCAGAGATTCAAACTCTTATGGACCATGTCTCACAGCTCAGGGCAAGAAGTGTGAAGATATTTTAAACCTGCAGAAACCTAGGACCTTCCCTTGGTGAAGGAATCAACCATTACCAAAATAAAGATCTAACATGGGTATGTTCAGACCATATAGTTTTACCACATAGAAGCAACAGGTTCATGGAATCTTCCTCTTTCCTATGGTTCTCCATAGGGAGCAATTGCAAACAGACACAGAAAGGAAGATTTGTCCACATAAGAGGTACAGAACTGCCAACATTTTTTCTCAGACCCACTCGCATGTACTGTGTATTCATGGCTCAAAAAAGAGGAACATAAATCTACTCAATAATAATTGTATATGTGCAAGACAAATGAGTGTGTACTTTTGTGAACATTTTCCAAACTGTGTTTTCCTGTGCTAAAGGATTTTATCACTAATCAGAGATAGCTCTTTCCACTGAAATCACACAACTTCATCTTGGGAGATGCTTTAGCTTGCCCTGAGAGAAGACAGCAAAAAGTCAGACCTGTTTAGACACTTGCAGTCATGCTTTCTTGCATACTTAGAAAGTAAATGGAATTAAATCCCAACTTCTTGAGGCCCCCCACTAAGGACACATCTGAAAACTTACCATCTTAATGGACATATGTGAAAGAAAATGGCCATATCAAATATTTCTTTTGTAGCAATTTTTAAATAGCCCATTCAAGTTCACCTGTTCCAAGGTTCACCAGATTTCAACTCTCCACCATGCAGGCTATCAGAAAGAGTATCATTAGTAGGCCTGAATTACAGGCAGGTCTAGAGAAATCAAGGCAGCTACATGGATTCCTATAGAGTTTCAATTGGTGCGGGGAACTGTCAGTGTCTCTGAGGAAAAGAGCACAGTCCTGTGCAGTGCTGCAAGTCTGAGCACAGGCAGCACCACAGAGGGGTGTGAGCCCCCTGCCATGGCTATGGCATGCTGGGAGCACAGCACATGGCCCTCCAGATTTGTTTGTTCTCAGTGTGCATTTTGTGTGCTGTGCTCTGGCAGAGCCTGTGTCTGGGCAGTCAGAAGGGACCCTGCCTGCTTTCCTTGTGCTTGCTCTGCTGAGGCATGCCTGAGGACCAGGAAGATGACACCTTCCCAGGAGATGAGTGTTTCAGGGAAAAGCCTCTGGACCCATGGGGTGACAAGTGGAGAGGAGTTTCCCTGCAGGATGAAATGCAAACCTGCAGCACAAGTGGAGACAGGGACTCCTGAAAGCATGTTTTCACAGTAATTTTTTGTTTGAAAAGTAGAATAATTTATGTTGGAAGGCATTTCCAGTGTTGGAAGGTCATCCAATCCCACCACCTGCTCACAGCAGCACCAGCCTGGAATCTAGCTCAGGTTGCTCAGGGCCATGTCCAGCCAGGTTTTGGATGGCTTCAAGGACAGCAGTTTCACAGCCTCACAGAGATGTGCCCTTGTATTTCACCACCCTGTGAACACTCCTTTCTATGGATCTCATTGGCATTTCCCTTGCTGTAGCTTACATCCCATGCCTTGGTCACTGCCACTGAGCGCCTCCGGTTCCACTTACTCTCTAACATAGCCCATTATGTGGGAGGGGACAGCAAGTGCAAGTCTCTTCCTTGGCCTTCTCTTCTCCAGGCTGAAAAAGACCTGTTCCTCCAGCCTCTCCCCACGTGACCTGGGCTCCAGCCCCCAGAGACCATCAGCCATCCTGGAGAGATGGCACAGATGCAGGGGGATGAGACATCTCTGGAAGCAGCATCCTGTACTTTGGCCAGGTTAAAGCAACTGTGCAACCACAGTCTAAGAAAAGGAAGCAGACTCCAAGCCAGGAGTGATATAACATAACTCTCCTTGGGACCCAGAAGGTCTTCACTGCATTGCAGAAAGAAGCTGATGCCAGACTGGCAATAAGGGAAGGGACTCACTGCAGGGGCTCAGGGTACAGTACTGCCTGTGCATTCCCTCACTGGAGCTAGAATTCATGTCTGAACAAGATGTTCCCCTTTGGAGTGAGCCCAGACCTACTGTGTGGGGCTGGCAGGGGGCAAGATGGATGCACAGCATAAAAGCAAAGAAGGAAATTGAAGGTGAAGGTCTGCTGTATTTTCACTCGGAAGCACTGGAGAAGGCACTTGACACAATTGTATTTGATCTGTATTGGCCCTTGTTCCAGCAGGTTACTACTGAACTGTTCCATGTAACCACAAGTGCCTTTCCTCTTGAAACACAGAGCTCCACAAATTAAACGTAGCCTGGCAGAGGAGATTGGGATGCCTCTTTTACTGGCTTCACACTGGCATTTACTCTCAGCGCTATCATAGGAGGGACTCTGTGCTCTCTGTATTCGAGGGCATCATCAGAACAGCAACAGTCCATTGTGTTTTAAAATGGCTTTTAGGGAAATTAGTTAAATATTTAAAAAAGATGAAAGTGTTTCTCTACTAGAGAAGCAAAAATACAATTCTTCTAATTTAAATAATTAATTATTTTTGCACCAAAACCAGCCTGATTTCAAGGGAATTCATACTGGATGACTCTTGTTAATGTTGTAAATTTACTAAAAATATGAAACTGTATTGTTAAGAAATTAGTAGTAGTAGTAGTAGTAGTAGTAGTAGTAGTAATAATAATAATAATAATAATAATAATAATAATAATAATAATAATAATAATAATAGTAATAATAATAATAATAATAATAATAGTGTTAAATTATTATTGTTGTTGTTGTTATTATTATTGTTGTTATTATTATTGTACTTTAAAAACTCCAGAGTAACTTGGGGTTCAGAGTAATAAGACACCTAATATTGCAGACCAAGAGGACCAAATGGAAGGATCGCTGTTTTTCAGAATACCAGAGCAATGCCTACCTAAGCTTACTGCCTGAATAAAAAGAGAGCTACAAGTTCCTGTGCAACATATTCTGACATCAAATATTGAAAAAGAGTCTCAGCAAATTTCAGGATGGCTTACATAATTGGATGAAACTGTTATATAGATGAGGAAAAAGAAAATAGGCATCACATTGGCTATAACATCGGAGATTGATATGGATTAGATTTTATTTACTTCAATTTCCCTCTTGCACTCTCATACAAATGTCAGCAGGTGAATGGCACTTCCGATTGCAAAAATAAATTGCTCTTAAATAAAGCCGTATTAAGTTGATTGGTTTTCCCTTCACTTTTTTCAGTAACTTTACTCATAGCTGAACTTTTGTGCTCTCATTTTCCTCGCAGTGCATGTGTTATTTATCTTCACTCTGAATATGTTTTAGGTAACTTCTGTAACCTCAGAGGCTATTTTCATTTGCTGGTTTACAGAAAAACAGACTGCATGTGCCCAGCTGCTTTTTTCAGTCTGTAAGCAATATGAATACATTTGCTTGCAGTCTGGATCAAAACTTCTACTGAACCACTCTCCTTACCTTTGCACAGGGAGAAGGGACCCACAGAAGAAAAAGAGGTAGAAGCCAGGAAGGATAGGATTTGCAGAAGCTCCAACAGCCCTAAATGCATAGAATCTTCCATGCTGTACTTACTGGTAGTTTCACATACAGGCTGGAAAAGAGAGAAGAAATGCTTCCACTCATTGCTAACCCCTGAGGAATGGCCCTGAGGCCATCCTTCCAAAACATTTATCCTGTTATTATGAAGCTTTTCTTTCTGAAAGATTCCTTCTTTAACACGTACTACAATAAAAGGCATTTTCTTTACAAGGACCTTGAGGTGCTTCAGCATGTCCAGAGGAGAGCAACAGAACTGGTGAAGGGTCTGGAGCACAAGTTTTAGAGGAGCACTGGAGGAGCTGGGGGTGTTTATGCTAGGGAAAAGGAGGCTCAGGGGAGACTTGATCACTTTCCAGAAATACCTGAAAGGAAGTTCCATCAAGGTGGGTGTTGGTCTCTTCACTCAAGTAACAAGTGATAGAAAAACAGGAAATGGCCTCAAGTTGTGCCAGGAGACGTTCAAATTGGATATTAGGAGAAATTTCTTCACCAAAAGGATTATGAACACTGGAACAGGCTGCCCAGGGAAGCGGTGGTATTACCATCCTTGGAGGTATTTAACAGGCATGTAGATCTGGCCCTTAACAACAAAGTTTAGTGATGGAGTTCTCAGTTCTGGGTTAATGGTTGGACTAGATGATCTTGGATTTATTCACTAACCCGAATGATTCTGATACATAGCACCTTTTCTCCTTGAATCCCCTGCCTCCCAAGGGGATGCTCCTCCTGGATGGAAGGTGTTCACTGGGGCACTGACCTTTGAGCTTCTCCATTTCCTCAGTCATACCCACATTAGCACAGTCCCTGTGGCTGCCCCTCCATGGGTGCTGCAGGAGCCCACCCTTATAGGGGGTCATGTAAAACACAGATGGCCTGACCACATGGCTCCATCTCTGTGTGAAAGCAGGCTTTGCTGTCCTGGCCTGCCCTTCCCTGTCTGCCTTTTGGCAGTGCCTGCACCTTGTGTCAGCCCACACTGGGAGTACAAATCAACAGTTTGTCCTTCAGTCCATTGCTGCACGAGGCACTGGGTGACACCACTCTGGCTGAGGTGTGCTGAGTGCCATGGGGTCCTGGATGCACATTCCTTCCATCCCTATAGTAACCCCCAGCCACTACAAACATCAGCACTGCAGCTTTAATTGTAAAAGGGATGTCCCCAAAAATTGGCCCTTATTAATGACAATGTAGGTAATTAAGAAATAGTGTATCATCTAAAACAAATATGCCAAATAAAAAATATTAAAAGTCTGGTATAGAGGAAGCAAAATACCTTGTTGAGAAATAATAAATTAAGATCTGGCTGCAGCATGCATTCGCAGCTGTCTTTTCCTTAGGCTCATGTCTAGTATTATGTATATGTTTCATTTTACTCACTTCAGTTACTTCTACTGTATGAACTCATGCAGTTTACAGAAGTTAATAATGCATATGAAGTATTTCCCAGAGTGAGTAGCTAGATTCTCATGAGGAGGGTGTGTAGAAATGCAGGGGACTCATAGAACTGTTCTAAGAAAAGGCCAGGTCTGGCCATTCATATACAGCAAAAATCAGGTGCCTGCCCAGAAAAATTGTCTTCACTGTTTACTCTACACTGTTCCTAAAGTAATAACACTTGTCTGTCCTGGTTAATGTTTTCTAGAGGACGTTTTGCTTTCATAATGCTATTTAACTGTATAAATAAGAGAGAGAGCTGCAGGGTAGTCCTGGTGAAGACAGTAGGATCCTTGGAAACTCCTGTAAGTAGTGATATTTTTTTTGGTTCCTGTAGAGAATTTAAAAGTGTCTCCTCTTGTAGAAGGCAATCAGTTTAAAATCTTTTCAATGATTGTATCTTATACTGAAATCTGTCCTATATAATGAGGGTTTTTTTGTTTCACCTGGCTGTAAAATACATAGGCATCACAACTGAGGCAATGAGTTGCCTACACATTGTCAGGTCACTGGAAAGACTAAGAATCTAAAAGCAGAGCAGGGTGTCTTGCCAGAAGTAAGGTGGTCTCTGGAGCCAAGAAATCCTAAAAGTGGGACTTTCTTTGATGTACCTCCTGCTAGAAATAGGCCCTGATTCATTAAAAGCCTGAAGATGGAGGATTAGACCTTTTTTTTTAACGTATTGGTGCTTCTTTTTAAGTAATTCTGGTGATTTTCATACTTCAGGTCTACAAGAAATACCGTTCCTTAGGCAATGTATCTAATGTCTACTTCCCTTTTAGATGAGACATTATTGAGTCATCAGATTACAGGCCCATTGAGAGGGAAGTGGAGAAATTGGTGATTTTCACACGTTCAGAGGACCACAGTGAGGTCAGCATTTTGAATGAGCCAGAAACCAGGCTATGGTCAGGTGTAAACTGGAATGTAGAAACTGAAAACCTGGTCTGGTCCATTCTTGCAGAGAGAAGAAAATCCCCTTTACCCTAACCACTGCACTCATTCTTTTTTATTCTTTTGGCCTCAGTGACGCTTCATCCCTGAGTGTGTGCAGTAACTCAGGTTCAACAGCAAATACTCATGGTGGCCTGGTAGAAGAGTGAGAGCTCATGTTCACCTGTTTCCAGGTAAAAGGAGGCTTAGAGGTGGGTGATGCCACTTTCTGGGTGAATTCTCCAATGCTAAGCTGGCTCACAGAAGACAGAAAAAACACAAAACAGCCCTGTAAACAACCACATACATTTCTAAAGGATATGGTAAACTAGGCTTCCACATTTCTGCTGCGAAAGGAATTACTTTTAATGAAATATTCACAGTAGTTGGATTCTCTGAACAGTCCAATGCCCTTGGCCTGTGTTTGCTGTCTCCTCAGGGCCTCAGGCATAGAGGTATCAAAACTCTGAATGACAAGAGAAGTGAATGCCTAGATGATCAGTCTGGAATAGACTCTGAACCTGTTCAGGTGCATATGATTAAATATGCAGAGCTTTCTGGCCAGCCAGAAAAGCACACAGGAGTTTGTGGTGCTCCTTTGAATAGATGGTCCTGGACAGTGGGCTTCTGAGGTCACGTTCTCACACATACATATGGCTAGTCAAATCCTTCTTTTGTGATTTTTTTGTGTGCTTGGGTGATTCTTTTTACAAGTCTCTGAGTAGCTGATATTTAGTTCAGCAGGCACCACGGGTGGTTGTGGTGATGTAAGTTGATGTGCCCAATGCCCCCACAGTTATGCTTTCAGGAAAAAAATTTCTCAGATTTCCTTCTTCAGAAACAATCAGGAGGGAAGCAGCACCATCTGGTGAGCAAAGAGCTTTTCTATTTATGCCTTCTTATGTTTTTGAGTAGTGCAAATTTCATGTTGTCTAAAATGAGATTATCAGTGAGGACCCCTTATGAGACTGGTACAGGATGAATATTCCTCTCCTGGAATATTACATGGTACTCTAAAGGCAGAAAGTTTACTCCAGGATCAGAATCTCCTCAAATCATTAAGATAGAAATCAGCTCTAAAATAGACAAAATAGCTATCACCACAAAGAAGCAAGCTCTGTCAGTCAGAAAATTCAGTCTAGCCCACTCCCAGGTTTTCTGGTGGAATTATTCTAAGGTAACTTCAGCTAATCCCAGTTTTCTCCCTTTTATTTCTGAGTTACATGGTAGGGAATATTGTGTGCTAGAGAAGAGGTAATATGATCAGCAAATGTTATCGCCGAGTCTACTACAGATAAAATGCTGAAAACACTGTCTTCCAAGTGCTGGCATGCTCTTGTATCATTGTCTGGTTTGATTGAAAGCTCGTCTTTAAAGCAACCTATTCTTGAACACCACAAATAAACTGTCATTGTGTAACACACACAAAGAAAAGAGGCAGAGGGTAACATGTTTTCTTCCAGGCTATTCAATAAATCAGACTAGGTTTGGAACCAGAATTGAAGTGCTTTTCACTTCCACTGCCATGTTGATGAATAAACTGTTTTTTTTAAGAGACTTCTGGAAATTATAGAATGAAAGGTCATAAAGAGCTTTCTGCAAACTCAACTCCTTCAGTCTGGGAATTTTCTAAAAGCTTTACAGCACAGGTTCTCAGCTCTCTGCTTTTTAATAAATCATTAGCAACTATGCTCCACAGGAAAATCCATCAGTCTTTAAGACCTTATGAGAATCTGCATCTTCTGTTTTCTGCTGAAAGGGTTTCTGTTAATTTGTCAGTGGTTGATCACTTGCTAACCCAGAAGCCACAATAACATAAAATTAAATAGGAAGTTTTAAATATGAAATAACAATCCCCAATCATATTCTGAAGGTTCAGAGGGTGCAAATTTTATTATAAATGTACATTTAGGTTTCAAAACAGGGACTAATGAAGAGGACCACTTGTATCTTGAAGGCTTAAATGACAAAAAAAAGACCTCTACAAATCACAGCTGCTAAGTCTTTTATAATCTTATGCCTTTAAAATTAACCATTATCAAGATTTTTGTGAGGTCTGACTCATGAGTCTTGACTGTTTGTGATTGGCCAGTACTGAGAAACAGATGGATGATTCAGATTCAGATTGTATTTAATTATCTGTGAATTCAGAGCTGTAATAAAATGAAATTAATTCCATGAAAGTACATAAATTAATGACAAAAGGAGAACATGTTGTAACTACATAGAGAAAAAATATCAGGATAGGGAAAATTGCCTTCAGAAAACTGTAACTAATATTTTACAGAACCCTTACAGCAAAATCATTTCATATCCTTTCACCATAATTTTGACATCAAGTCAGCTAAAATCCCTTTCTGCTTTGCATTCCAAATAAATAGAATTGGTATTTTGAGGCATACATAGAAAAGCCTATCTATCAGGTGCTATATTTTGTAATAAATATTAAATGCGATGAGATAGAGAATGTGTGGTAACATGTTTAAAATGAAGTATTTCTCTTTTTTGGTATTCATGTGATCCTTAAAAAATTATGACTGCAGCTGAGTAAATAGTTCATAGTAAATAATTTATCCACAGGCAGCTTCTGAATCAGCCTGCTGGATATGTGGAAATAGATTAGGTTTAGCTCTGATGCTTTTGTTTGGTTTCTTTTCAAAGTCTGACTAATACATTGGCTTACTGATAGCAGTTCTAAAAACTCAGAACTGGAGCTCTTGGGTTGAGTTACAAGTATCTAAATACATAGAGAATTATTTCAATGTCAAAATCAGAAGAGACCAAACTATAACTTAAAACTACTAAGTACAGTAATTGAAAATGTTGCTACCAAGAACCCAACCCTTACAGTTCTTATGCTTGTCATTAATGCTGTTATTGCAAATAGGCCTGCTTTTTAAAATCACTTACAACAAACACATAAATATTTGAATATTTGATTATAGCTTGAAAATGTTTTGTTGTTCTCATGAGTCTAACTGTAAGTGGATATTCAACTACAAATTGCTCCCCCTGATGATATAGAGAAAGCAGGACTGTAAGCATAGCACCTTCTGACAAGTCTCTCAAGTTGAGTCATGCCAGAGATGAAAGGTGCAATTGGTGTAATATGTCTCTTTGTGCACAATTTTAGCAAATCTGGGTCATTATCTCCTCAAACCCTGTGCAACTCTTGCACCATTTCTTTGCCCTAGATTCCTCCTCAGAAATGAGGCCAATTGGGACATTCATAGTCCCATTCCCAAGGTCTCTTTTTAAGAGCATATACAGTGCAGTGTTAGCTCTGCAATGAAATCTGGCTACCACAGCGAAGTGTAACACATTGATAAATGCTTCACCCTTTGACCAGTGGAGCAGCTGATAAAAATAAGGCCTTGTTCTTTGTTCATGGCATTGGCTGTTTCTGCTGTGCTGAAAATGAACCCACTCCAACGGTTTCATTGAAGAGACAGCACGTTGTTTCAAGTTCTTATTTAAAACATTACATTGTTTCTATTCAGAAGAAACCCCCACCTGTTCCTTAGAGAGGTAGGTGTTTATATCTGGTTTGCTACTGAAGAACAACCCGCATTATTTGTCCTTTCTTTAAATAGGACAAATCAATCTGACCAAAAGTTTATTTAAAGATCTCCTGCCTGCCTGTTTGCTCAAATTCTGTTTCTACGTAGCTACTGATTGCTGCTTACTTGCATGAATTTCCTCTTTCTCCCCTAACTCACAAAACACTCAAACTTCTTCCGTGATGAACTTCTGAGGAATTACTCAGACCATTAGTGTCAAAGACAGAGTGGTACCACAGCCTTTCAGTAATTAGCCAAGAGGTGTTTTCTGATGGGGTATGCTCCATTCTCCAGCCTGCTGAGGGTGCTGCATATTCAACTAATCCATGCTGAATTTNGGGGGGGGCAGAAAAAGTTGGCGGAGACTTGCCAAGAAGCCTGGGAAAAGAAAAAAAAAATTCTGGCAAGAATTGGAGAACATAAAAATTGAGGACAAAAGAAAGAGATAAGACTTTTTAATTCAGTGATAATGACAGAATAACTCTTTCTACTTAATTAATTTAGTTACCTCCGTTATATCATCTCCTTTTTTTTTTCTATAGGATTTTAATACAAGAACATGAAGACCACTTTCTACCTAAGTTTGCTACTGGCTGGGTTTCACACTGTTGCCCACAGTCAGCTCCCACCCAATGACCACAATGGACATGATCCCAATGACCCTAAACACCACATACATCATGGAGGTGAAGCGATCGCTTGCCTCAAACTTGTGCCAAACAATGCTGACTTTGCATTCCAGTTTTTTAGGGAGGTTACACAGGAGGCACCCAGTAAGAACATTTTCTTCTCTCCTGTGAGCATCTCCACTGCCTTTGCGATGCTGGCCCTTGGGGCTAGATCAGCCACACAGTCTCAGATCCTGGAAGGACTTGCCTTCAACCTTACAGAGATTCAGGAGAAAGAGATACATGAAGGCTTCCACAACCTAATCCACATGCTGAACCATCCTGAGGGTGGAGTCCAGCTCAACATGGGGAATGCCATCTTTGTAACAGAGAAACTGAAACTCCTAAAAAAGTTCTTAGATGATGCCAAAGCTCTGTATCAGCTGGAAGCTTTTACAACTGACTTTAACAAACCCACAGAAGCTGAAAAGCAGATCAATGATTATATAGAGAGGAAAACACATGGGAAAATTACTAATTTGGTCAAGGACATGGACCCACAAACTGTAATGCTTCTAGCTAGCTTTGTTTACTTTAAAGGTAAGTCCCGTCTAGGGTTCACATTCTCACTATTCATTCTTATCAACAAATCTAATGTTGCCTACCTCAAGTGAAACTGATCTGGGGAAAACTTCAAATACTCTTTGCTGGGCCAGAAGATCCCCTAACAGCACAGGGGTGGAGGAAGTAACAGGACCCCTCTCGGCATAGGGAGGCAGCTAGAGGCCACACAGCCTTGTTTCTCTTAGTGACAACTCCAGGAGCTCTGTTCCTCTGTTCCAGGCTCTATTACAGCCTTCCTTGCAGCTTGAGCTGGTGTTCCTGGGTTTAACCATAACTCAAACTGTCCTTTATTCTTTTAATTTTCAGTGAAGGCATTGAGACTTATATATTACCTAATGCCTCTTTTTAAGTTCTGCATGATTCAATAGTCTAATTTACTACATACTCCTTTTTTCCACTATCACAGTCCTTTATACATGCACACTAACATTTATATATGGGAGAAGCTAGTGAAAAATAGGGGAGAACATTTTAAGGAACAAAGAAGAAACACTATGCATTTCTGATGTGGGTTAGATGTGCCCTTAAGCCTGATATAACACCACTCAGATATGAAATCCTACATTATTTTATCTACAACTTGAGGCTTATGATTAAATTCAATAGAAATTAATTACATGCAGTATATGAGTACACAGATGATGTTTACAGAAAGGCCACTTAGATCTCCCAAACAGAAAGGCAGCGGTAGGTACAAAAAAACACCTTATTATTTCATTACTGGTATCTGAAACATGAATTACAAGTGGAATACAATGCACTCTTTTGAACAGGTAAAAAATCTTTGCATTACTGTGATACACATTCTAAAGTGTTATGCTTGAAAATTATGTATTAACACATGGGGAAATAGGTGAATATTATTCCTAGCTATAAAAAATTTAGTTTATGATGAGATAGAACATAGGATATTCAGTTAAATTCTCCTTCTCTGTATCAGGCAGCTGGGAAAAGCCTTTTAAACCAGAGCATACTGAAGACAGAGAGTTCTTTGTGGATGCTGAAACGACTGTGAAAGTCCCTATGATGTACCAGATGGGCAGATTTGACTTCTATTTTGATGAGGAGCTGTCATGCACTGTGGTACGGCTGCATTATAATGGTAGTGCTACTGCATTTCTGGTTCTGCCAGCAAAAGGGAAAATGAAGCAGTTAGAGCAAACTCTGGACAAGGAAACCATCCAGAAATGGTCAGACCATCTCTTCCAGAGGTAATCTTCTGCCAGTCAGCTGCAGTGGCACCTAATTTATAGTATTTTTTCTTTTTGGGGAATGCAAACACTGTGAATGTGGCGATTCTGGGAATTGATTATTTTTGGCTTGTGTGCCCTAGTTGTAAAAATCTTGCTGCTGGTCAGTACTTAACTATTATTTTGTTGATGGCTGAGTGACTTGCTGCTTTCTTGACTAGAGTGAAGACCATTCCATTCCTCTCTAAGGAATAGCAAGCCTAGACTGGGATTTCTAAAATACTCCATGGACTGAGAGCAATGCTTGAAATTTTAAGTCAAATCTTCTATACTGAGATTTCAGCTAGTGTGTTTTTCCTCTCTTGTGTCACTGATACACTGTGATTCAGGCATAAGTCTGAACCTTAAATAAAGCATAACTTACACAGTTTGTACTAGTGCTTATAGACAAGATATGTCCTATACAATTATCTCGCAGCATTCAGTTGTAAGAACAGGCAAGTGATGAATTGTGGATGTCCTGATTTTCTGGAATTTATAAATATCTAACAGTTTCCGTTAGAAAAAACATCAGTTAATGCATTTTACAACCTGGTTGTCTGGGAGAGATCTTAGCAACAGTAGATGAGTAATATCAAGTTAATACATGCTTAACTTACCAAGCTCTGCCCTAATTCACAACTAATAATGCTGTGCAGTTCACACCCATATATCTCAGTGCATCATCACAGAAATACCAGCACAGTTAGTAAAAACATAATGGGTAGCAAACTGAATATGAGCTAATAATGTGGTACCTCAAATATCAAAATAAAAATGTATCATTCTCAGCTGCAATATCAGTAAAACCCTTATCTAAATGAATTTGTGGTGCAAGGTCATTCAATATAGGAATAAGTTCTTCAAGGGAGAAACTGTGAGAACCAGATGACAATTTCTGTTCTACTGTTTTGTTGATGCCAGTGCTGATATACTTGGTCCTGTCCTCTTCTAATGACTGAGCAGCATCACTGCCTCACTGGGCAGTGTGGGCTACAGCACCGCACTTTGGGTCCCATCTGTTCTGTTATTTGATATTCAACCCAAGCTGTCTCTGGGCAAGGCAGCAAAAGACTTGAGCTACCTAAAGGGTAATCACTGCTGTGGTTGACTTGGACGTTCTGAGGATCCCTGGACAGGGCATGAAAAGAAATCCAGCAGAAAGCAAACTAAGCAGGAGCTGCCTTACAGATAGCTCACAGTCAAAGGCAAACTTGATCATGGCCAGCCCTGAGGAGGAAGACAATTAGAGGACATGGTATCCAAATGTGCAGGCAGCAGGGAACAGACTTTTCCTGGGGCTATGCCAAATGCCCCAGTTATGCCAAAAAATACTACTTTGATTTGAAATGCTGGTATTTGCCACACTTCTCCCCAGGCAGAATTTGTCAGGACTTCTCTTCAGCTCTGCACCTTCCTGAGTGACATCGGCTATTCTTTGTCTCTGTCCATAAAGAGGGGATTTTGTTACCATCTTACTTAGAGTGCTCTCAGGTTTCCTGAAACAAAACACCAGATAAATACTGTTATGATTGCTATTTTTATTATTAAGAATGATAGTGCTCGTATCACTATGAGAAGCACCAGCAATTGAATTAGTGCTCACTATATATTCAGGATCCAAACCCCTGGGATTTGATGCTAATGGGAATGAAACAAATTCCTAAATCATTTATATTGGTTGAAAAATCCTTCTCACCATCCTCTGTTTCTCTTCTAACTAACAGCTTTATGAACCTCTACTTCCCCAAATTTTCTATTTCTGGGAGCTACGAAATAAGTAACACCCTTAAAAAGATGGGAATTGTGGATGTATTCACCAACCAGGCAGATCTGTCTGGCATCACTGGCACCCCAGAGCTGCAGGTTTCCAGAGTAAGTCTGTGGCTGTTACCCTTTCTTTCACAAACATGCAGAAAAATCCATCAGTGGTGGTATCCAGAAACACCAGGTAAATACAGCTCCCAGCTTCCCAACTTGCCTGCAGCTGGGTCACCCAGGCCTCAGCCTGCAAGCTTACAAAAGGATTTTGGCCCTCAGTGACACTGGAGACCAGATTAGATTGCTGCATATCTTGTTTTTTTTTGTTTTTTTTTTTCCGAGAATATATTGAACAAGATTTTTTGGGTGGTATCTGAAACATGAGAGCAGCATCAACCCCTGACTCCTCAAGGAAAACCATTAATGCTCCCAGGCACAGCACTACCTGTCCTTCTCACCCTGGAGACTCAGTTTTGGAGGTGCAGACAAAGAGTTACAGGTGGAGCCTCTATCCTTCATCCAATATTTTGGACATTTTTTAGTAGATTTCCATAGCTCCATCCCAACCCTCATTTAAGCAGCCATGACTAAAACAATACAGCTCTTCTGTCTCTACTCACTTCTCAGTGGATCCCTCAAAGCAGGCCTGCTTTAAAAGGACTCTGATTCCTTTCTCAAGAGGCTGTTGACTGCCCAGAGTGACTCTATTTTTTTTTTTCTAGGTTGTCCACAAGGCTTCTCTGGATGTTGATGAAAAAGGTACTGAGGCAGCAGCAGCAACTGCTGTTGAAATAATGCCAATGGCTCTTCCTCCAACCATTGAATTCAGCCATCCCTTCCTTATGCTAATTTTTGATAGAGATACAAACAGTACACTCTTCATAGGAAAAATAGTTAACCCAACTATTACTAGCTGAAGTGACATATGAATTTTGTTTGCTACTACTAATTAAATATGTGAAAATGCATAACATGATTTATTTCCATTTGTACCAACTCATATATTGTTCTTTGTTAGTAACAGCTTTTATTTTATGTCATCATCAAAAACTATTGGTATTGACCATGCCATTTGCTGAAAAGAAAGGAAGAAATTGTTTTAAATTCAGCTAGACAAGAATGCCTTTTTTACCTAACTGAAAGACAAGGAAAGGCCTAAACTTTGCCTGCATTTGGAAAGAAATATTTATATTACAATGGAAGACTCCTGCTTAATACAAGGTAGTCAGCCGGTAAAATTATGAACATTCTTGCAAACAAAGCAGAAGTGGTATAATTTCCCATAAGCAAATCTGAGATGTTAATAGTTGGATCAACATTGCAGGGTCACAGAAACCTGAAGCTTCTAATGGAGACAGCACTGGGAATGTGAAAAGCAGCCTTCAACAGCCTTCTGTACGAGAAACCTTTTTTTATTCTTAGTATCAATCTAGCAGCAAATCTCCCTGAGATTCTTGCAGCTTCAAAGAGAGCAGGAGGATAAATCTGCCCAGAATTTGAATGCTTTCACCATGTGTTACCAATTTGACAGGTTTAGATGGAGTTGCTGACTTCTCACACACATATCCATCAGTGGTGAGAAGGAGGATGTAGCTGAAAGGGAAGGTGAGGTATTTGAATGGCAATTACATGACCATAATTTCAGCTGAGAGTTGTGGAAAACCTATAAGGAAACTCTGGAAAATTAGAGATCTTTCAAATTCTTTTGTCCTTTTACAGCCAAAAATGTAAGTAAGGAGCATGCAATAAGCAAATCACCTCACCCAGGCAGGGGTGACAGGCACCTGGGTAGAACATAGGATAGCTTGAAGGCTGTCTGGGAATCACCTTCAATGAACTTGCCATGGCAACTGGTATCAAAAGGAGCACAATTGGCTCTGTTTTCCTTAAAGCTGTGGGGTTCGGGAAGAGGTGAAATGGTGTCATGTCATTGGCAATGATGCTGGGAGCAGTCAAATAGCTTGGGAAGTGAACACAACCTCAGCAAGGTCTTGTGTGCCTTCTGCAAAATTAAGGACAAGTATGATTTTATTAGTGCGTGCAAAGCATTGTCTCCCCTATTGCAGTCTAAAGGAAAGCCCCCTTTCTGCTCTGTGTTCCTAGTAAATAACCTCTGTTAACATGATGCTTGATGGGTTTTTTTACTACAGTCTCAGTATAAATGAATATATCAACAACTCATCGCATCAAAGGCAGGACTCAGAGTGACAGAAATGCATGTACTATTCCAGCCAATTCCTGCATACTCCTCCATCTGTTTGGGTGACTTTGTGGCCCAACAGCCACACAGGAGTAATTAACAAAACCCCCTACCCAACTGCAGGTTTTTCATCTCCCTTAAATACAGTTGCAGGTTGCGGCCTCAGTGGGGTCAGTCTCAGCTGTTGTCACTCCTACTGTTAACTGCTGTTAAGCAACAGGCATCCAGCAAAGCAACAGTAAAACCTTTAGGGGGTAAAGAGCTCAAAGAGGTGAGATCCTTAGTTTTGAATTCCCTAGAGTTGCAGTTGAAAAATGGAAATAATTTAAGTAGGGTGATTCTCAGTTTATATCAAGAAGTGTGGAAGAAACAGAGGCCACAGATTAATTAAATATTGCTTGCTCCCTTGTAAACCACTTTGCAGTGGATGAAGACATAAAGAGAGAAATACAGCATAGTAGGAGGAAAGTTATCCCCATGTGGTTCTGGTAGATTTGAAGATTAAGAGAATTTCTGACATAAACTAAATCAGCTTTTGCAGGCTGTTAATACTTACTTTTGGAAGGAGATTCCTTCCTTTCCTACCCTTAGTGCCCTCACAGATGTGCCCCCTTCACAAGCAGGATGCTGGAATTTTGTTTCCCTCACGTATTCCAGGGAGAAGAGCCCACAGGGCAGTAGGAGAGAGGCACAGGAACAGCTATGCTGCTGCAAAGAGCTAGCACTTCACAGTTTGTGCTCCTCCTCTCATTGCATCTCTTATACGATCTCTTCGTGTTTGCAAAATGCGTTGGGGAGGTTACAGGGACAGTGAGTGTTGCCAGCCATGGGAGGACAGAATGGGGGTGAGGAGGGGTGTCTGCCGATCCCACAGGGGATTTCCTGTCAATCAAGATCGGCGTCCAGGAGCCGTTTGCTAGACTTGCTCCATCAGGCAGTAGCTCCTGCTGTATTGACATCATGCTGTGATTTTCCACTGCAGTTGCCAGAGACAGTGTTAAGAGGAGGCAGGCACCACACTTAGCACAAAAGAGCAGCAGACAGCTTGCTCCCTGCCTACATCCATGCTGCGCTGCGATGTTTGTTATGTGGCCCGTTCTCATCTCTTCCCCCCCCCCCATCCACCAAGTCCTACTCTTAAACCTGCTCTCGTCGCTGCAAGTAACAAAACAGGTTTTCCTGATTACACTCAGACTTCTCATTTCCTCTCCGGACCAGCTCTTCTTCACAGCCTCCCACTCTCCCTCCTGCAGACTAACATTTTGTCCCTCCCACTCGCGGGCACCGTTTGTTCATGCAGGAGGGGAACGCTGCCGGCTCAGCTGCGGCGCCTGCTCCGCCAGCAGGTTCTCCTCTCTCCTTCCCAAAAATTGGAGGGCAGGAATAAACAGATCCTGCCTTCCACGAAACATCTCGAGGGCACTCCCATCACAGTGAGGAAGGCGGGGCAGAAAGGCAGGGTTTTAGGTCACTAGGCCCATTTGCTGTGATGGGCAATGTGGGAATATACATGAGCTGGAGACACATCTCAGGGACAGTTAATGACCAGGTTCATTAGTTATTGAAACAGCTGATGCAGCTATAGAGTGTAAAGATGGAACTCACAGCTGTGCTTGTGTGATCCCAGGTTTGGGAGACCTGCTTGTCTCTTGGTCCGGGGCCAGACGTGTTTCACTGACTGCACCACCGCAACACCATCGGCAGCAGCCTCCTGGGCGTGCCAAACACCCCATGCCAAGACTGCAACAGCCTCCTGGGCTCACACACTGTTTATTGAAGCAGGGATTAGGGATTTGCTCTTTTCTCACCATCACTAAGGCTGTACCTCGAGAAAGTGAACCAAACGTCCCCTCACTTTCCACCCTAGACCCTTCAGTCTCTCTGCAAAGAGGAGTCAAGGGAAATACTCTTCAGGCAGGTGTGATCTGACAGCTCTTGCTCAGCAGGAGGAAAGTCACAGGGCAGTAAAAGCTCTAACTTTGCAAATACAGCAGTAGTGTTGTTGCTTGTAATGCAGTGGCCTGCTTTTTCTTAAACTAACAGCACTGGCCTTGGTTCTCTGCACTTGCCCTGCTTTGGTTGGACCTGCCCAGGCCTGCCTGGGGTTTTGTTTTAGCTACTTTGTTTGTAACAGTAACTAACCAGCAATTGCGTGCTATTGCTGAGTTTGTTGTAATTTTTCCTTAGCTTTGTATGATTGTACACAGACATTTAATAACCAGGAGATACTAAGAACAAGGAGATCTTCTGCATAGAATGAAATGTCTGTGGCCCTAGAATGAAAAATTAAGGCATATAGACATGGTGGGATGATAACAGGGGACTGGAGAGTACAGGCAGAGGATGACACTGGACACCTCAGAGCTAAAGTTGTCTCACCAGTCATCTCAGCTCAGTCGCTGGTCATCAAAGCTTTACAGACCTGGGAGCTGGGAGAAAACAGTTTGGGGCATAACCAGTCACTAAGAGAACAGAGATTGAGTATACACTGTATGTGAAACAGAGCACAAGTACTGTGTCCAAGTGTACTGTCAACCTGTGAAACGTTGGAGAAAATCAAGGGAAAGAACAGGTGAGCAAATGTGTAACAGTGATCCCAAGCAGACCCCAGAGCACAGACGTTACATCTTCCCTTTGTACTCCTCCTGGCAAGGATGTGGCCATCCCTTTCCTTTGGCTGACGGTAGATGAAGAACCAATATTTTGGAAAGAAAACATGCCCCGCCAAAACACCCCTTTGTAGTCAGTCGGTGAGCTCTGTCAAGTGCTTCAAACCTTGTGGATCACTGTTGGACAAAAGCTAAAATTTGGTGCAACAGCAGGAAGAGGAATCAAAGGCAAGGAGCCAGCTCTGGGTGGCAGTCCCAATTCTCCCCCAAAGACCCTCCCCTGGCCTGCCCTCCCCCCAAGCCTGCTGGATCTGTTGGGCCACAGGACATTCAGCTCTTCCCCACAGCTGGGCAGCTGACCATGAGGAAGGCTGGCAAAGGGACACATCAAGGAGGGACACCCCCAGGCAGGAGGCTGTGAGCCACAGCCTAGGGACCTTCTGGGTGACCTCTCTGTGGCTAACAGGCACAGAGCTCTGTTGGGGAGATCTGTCCCACACAGAATTTCACACTGCTTTCTTTATTAGTCCAGAAACCGAAGAAAGCAGGACAACAGGCATCAGTAGAACTCCTTTTTCTGTGCCTCCTTATCTTATCTGTTATACTGATACTCTGTTATTCAGTCACTAGATGTTTAGCAACTTGACTGAAGGCACTTTTTTTTTTCTCCTGGATAGCTACAAGAAATAAGATGTCATCATTATTTATTCTGTCTTATCTTCAGGAGCTGAGCCAGTCAGCCACAGATTAGTGGAAGGCATCAGCATGCCTCTACTCATTGACAAAGGAGCTCACTGAGAAGAGATGAAATCACAACTAAAAACTCCAGTAGGTTGTTTTCTGCATGTTTACATGGAAAAACTATTTTAAAACAAGTCCTAATGGCTGTAAATGACTGTCAGGCCTGTGACAGCAACACAGAAGTTGCTGTGGCAAAACCCCTCTGTGTTCATTCACATATGTCAGAGTTCCCAGCCTCTGACTAGAACTGATGCTGAAACATCCAGTGTCCTTGGTGTTGGGGCAATGAAAACTGCCAGCATTTTTAAGGACACCTTGTTGCAGGTCACAAGTGGATGTGGTTGTGCAGGTTATTGGTTCTCAAAGACAAACATGAGAATCTGGTTTTGTATGTCATTGCTCCCTAGGCTATCTGGGTATAATTTGAAGCACTTGTATCACAGCTTGATCTAGTTCTATCAATTATTTTATATCCCTGGGTTGGCTATGTTAATTTACACAAAGAAGATATTTTCCTGGTAAATGGTGCAGCTGAGAGATTATCAGACTACGTGCTGTGTTGAAAGAGCTGGCTTCAAAGCACGGGAAATAACTGTTTAATCAACTTAACATGTTTGGCCACAGGTAAAAGTCTATCATGACTTAATAATTGTATAACATTTAAAATTTAAACAAAAGCTTGGGATATTTATTTTTATTTTATTTTATTTTGTTTTGTTTTATTTTATTTCTTGGGGAATTTAATTTTCAATATTCTTAAAATATATCCTGAGTACCTTATACAGTCATGGGGAAAAGACGCACTACTGGAGTGGCCCTGCAGTGGAAATGAGCTCAGCCTGTTATGCTGGGCAGTGAGGGTGACGCCATCCCACGGAGCCCAGCAGCATCAGCCAAGAAAACCTGTCTGACTCAGCAGTCTTCCTAAACAGGCAGATTTTGTGTTTGTGTTTCTTTGTCAAGTTTTTGTCTTTTGGTCACAGAAGAAAAACTGTGACCAAAGGATTCCAGACTTTAGTAAGATATAAATGCAAAGTTCAGGGGTGTGTTTAACCTGGTGGCTGCAGAAAAGCTCAGTCTCTTTGGTTAGCACAGGAGGTCATCTCACTCTGCTTCTGCCAATGGCCACCAGAACTGCCAGTGCTGGGGCTCAGCCTGGCTACGTGTGAGTCCACTTGGGCTGAGAAGATGAGGGTATCCCTACAGGGGGGGCTGATGACAAACAGGAGTTCAGGTTTGGGCTTGCAGCTCTCAGCCTTACTGCCAGGGAGAGAGCCACTGACCATGGTACAGAATCCCAGTGTCATCTGTTGGGTGTCCCTGAGTGTGCTGTCCTTCATTGGGGAGCATGAGGGGAAAGGAAAGATTTCCATGAAGCTGGAAGTCTGAAGTCAGCAGTGTGTTTTTGCTGCCATATTTGTAAGCATGATCTCCCCTGCAAAAAAAACACCTATTCCCAACTGTCCCCTGTAACGTGACACAAGCAAACCCTGGAATTTTTAGGATATGACAGCTGAGATCACCTTATCACTGCAGAATCAGGAGCAGACACTTGAAGACAGCCAGTGCATTTTGTTTCAGCTTAGATCTGCCTACCATGTATATCATATTGTAACCAATGCACGTCACATGTACTGACACAAGGCATAGCTCCACGGCTCCCAAAGTGCAGCAAGAAGAGATAAGTCTCACACCTCACACAGTTGGGGAAGTGAACAAAACCACACCTCAAGATAGCACAAAATCTGGATTTTTGAGATTACTGGGAGACTGTGATGACAGCACTTTAATATAGATTTCTCCCCAGTTCAAATGCATCGCTGTTGAGAGGACAAAAGCAACAGTGGGGTTTAGGACTCTGCTCCCTCCTAAATATTTCCCCACACCATTGAGCAGTGCAGGGGCTGCTTGACATGCCCGCAGGGCTCCCTAGATGGTCCCTGTGCTCCAGCAAGGCATGCTGTCTTCTCAGATTCCTTCCCAAGATCTGCTCTCAGGGTGACTGCAATTTGCCAGCATTCCTAAGCAAAGCCTGACTAATGGACAAAGAGACACAGTCCAGGTCCTCCCAGCTCCACATGTGTTTTCTTAAGTCCTGGCACTCAGGCTCAGTGTCCTATTTCTTTCCTACAGATGTACCCACACACAGGTACACTTGCACACACTAACACACTGATCTTTACTGTATGATTTGGGAACATCAAAGTGTTAACCACTGTTATTACAATTAAACCAAATTACTCTAAAGGAAATGGTGGCTAAGGCACTCCCAGTGCACAGAGGAGGTTCTATGAGAAAATGCTTTGCTAGCTTATACCTTTGTTTTGTGCTCTCTCAGGGCAAATTTGAGATAACGCTCCTGTTTGCCTTGCAGTGAGCATGCTGACTTTGCATTGTTCTTCCACCCCGACTCCCTATTGCTTGATTTTAAACTAGGAGACAAAACTCTGGGCAAAGACTCCATTGCACAGCTCATTTTTCTTTTCAGCAGAAGTGAAAAAAAAGATGAGGCATTTGCATTTCATGTCTGCTTAGCACAAAATTTCTAGCCCGGCTTCAACTTTTGCTTTTGCAGCCTCATCTGTTAAAGCTTGTTTACTTGCAGGCTTTCAGTGTCATGCTGTGGATTGGGCTCGGCAGCTGAATTTATCACATGTACTTGAACTGGACACGGTGTTACCAACATAAACTGCAGCATGTGCATAGCTAATTACTGAAACGGTCCTTGCCTGGGCAGGGGCAGTTAAACCACAGCCTGCTCAGTGGAGTAATGGAGTTATGTCATTATTACACCATGGTCTCATATGGAGACTGTTTATGCCACTTCCTCTGAGCAGCATGAGCTGTACTGCTACAGGCACAGCTGTATTGGTGTAATTGCTCCTACAGGGAGTCTCCCACTGGCTTAGCTGTCAGCGAGAACTCAAAACACCATGGCAGGTCTGGGCATGCCAGGAGTAAGAGCTGCTGTGTAAATCAGTTAAGTATGGGAGTCACACAGCCACAGAGGGACAACAGACCTAATCCTGTGGTGCTAGCTAGCAGTGGAAGCTGTGAATTTTGAAAGGCTTCACATGTTGAATTTTGGTCAAAAAGGCAGAAAGAGTTAAATCAATTTCCCAAAATTATATTCAATGAAGTGCTGAGTCATTCCATCTTCCATTACAATAGATGCACACAAAATCAAGGTTCTGCTATGATCTAAATGATTGGTTTAAAATAATATATTTCTAGACCTTTTTTTTTGTACAGAAACTTTTGTACTGACATAAGAAATCTTTTTTTATTTGTCATCTGTTGAAGAGTTTAAGCTCACCCAAGAAGTCACCCATGCTAGAACAAAAGTTCACACAAGGATTTAGGACAGTAACACTTTCCCATCACAGTTCCACTGCATTATTTCCTCAGGTCAACAGCCCTATGTCAGTTAAAGTTTACTGATATAACAGTAAAACACAGAAAACACAGGGTAGTTTTCCTCCCCTTACTATTGGAACTGTCTGTACCTTATATGTTTCTTTTTCATATGAAAAACATCAGTTCTCTATTCTTGATGTTCAGTTTCGTGCTCCTGATTTGCTGCAGCCCATCATGTTACACATGACCTGGGAGGAGCAATTTGATCTGGTACACAATAGCAGGAGGCTGAGCATGTGAGCACGCTGTCACACATGATCCACGTTATTGGTACACAAGTCTAAGAAGGAGTTGAGACAGGTTGTCTGCAGCAGGTTAAAACCAAAGATATTTGCCAGACCAACCTATATGGGGTAAAGGCAGGGTGGATTATCATTGGGTCTGACCTCCCACAAGCACCAAGGAAGGTGCAATGACTATATTCTTCCTTTAGAATGGGAGCATCTTTGTGTCCAAGCTTAGATCTTCCAACGCCTACTATGGCTACGTTGTACTGTACTGTAAGATAACTACAGTCAAGCTAAAGATGCAGGTTTGGGTGGCAAGTGTATGAACCATGATGTTTAAAAGTCTGTTCCCTTACAGTCTTCTGATAGAGTCCTCAATTCTTTGCTATTACTGCACTGTGTGTTCACAAGAGCACTTGTTTGCTTTGTGGCCAGAGAGAGCAAAGTCTTGTTAAATATAGCCACTTGCTCAATAGAATGTAGCTGAAATATCATATTCACCCTACGCTTATCTTCTACTGAACAGAAATGTTGGCTGACAAGAAGTCTGACCACAGGACTGGCTGTCCTTTAGAAGGACAGTGACTGGAACTTGAAGACACCATTGCTCACTGAAGAAGAATGGATGGTGGCTTGTAATTTAAACCTCCTGTCAATGCAAATATTTCCATGCTTATTACAATGCGAGGAAGAAAAATGAATACCTCCATCAAAAGCAAATTATATGATGCAGAAATCTTGCATTCATTCTATAATCACATGCTGACCAAGGTTACTATCACTTACTATAGAGTGACTTCAGTGGGATCCAAAAATTGTTTCATTATATAGGGAGCAAAATAGGTGCCTTCAATCAAAAATGCCTAAGAAGGAACAAGTAAAGATGCTAGATGAGGCCTTCTGGGAGGTAAGAAGGATGTCTTGGATGTGTTCAGTCATTGATTCTGATCTGGCCACAGCCCCAGGAAGTGTCTGAAGCAAGACTGCTCCCACACTGGAGATACCACTCTCTTTAAAGGAATATATAATACAGTGTATTATAGGCTTTTAAATGCTTCAGTTTGGCACAAAATCCTGACTGTAGGAGGCTAGGAATCTTTCCAAGAAAAGGCATAGAGAACACTGATGATACTGTATTTTTGACTGTAGCACAGAAAAGCAAGACTAACCTACAGCTGAATCACCACTGGGTTCCCGATGGTGAAGGTGCTTTGAGCAGACCCACAGTCCACACTGTGTGGGAACACAACTTTCTACTCCAAGTGACCCAGACAGTTCACTGAGAGACTGCACTGTCCATGCCAGCCACGTGGGAACGTGCTGTTAATAGCCTAGGAACAGACCTTGAATGGCTAGTTATGTTTCATGGACTGATGGACTGGTGGGCCAGGTTTTGAGTGCCTACAAGGTTACTTTTTTCTGATCTGTGTTCAATAAAGTCTCTGCTTTTTGCAACATTGATTGTCTTTTTTTTTTTTTTTCTCCTTCTTCCCCTTGTCCTATCACCCTATAGGAATGAATACTTATATAAAAACTGTTAATCATGAACATGAGCATATCTCACTACTCTTTGTTATCCCAAAAGTGAATATTAAGATTTTGTCTACTTCTGATACATAATGGGATAAAATTACCAGCACAAAAGTAAGTACCTGAAAGCAAATGTTTTTACAATTTTTGGTACATACAAAGAGTTATCTGGCCTGCAGATTCAGTGAAACCTGGTTTCCATAATTTCTCTGGTGTGGATTATTTGATGTCTGGCAAAGATGAGCTCACCACTTCCTCCCACAGTACAGACTGTAAAAGTGTCTGTCCTGGATCAGGTCATTCAGCTTCATGAATCTGGTCTGTTTCAGACCTTTATCTTTTTTGTCATGGTGGATGCAAAAAAAAGAATACTTTCAAAAATATATAAAATGCAATTGAGAGAAGGCAAGAGAGAGAGAATGAGATAAAGAAAAAAATACCTAAATCTCAAAAAACCCAGGCTGAAAATTTACTGACTCGAAGTTCAGATGGCATTTTAACCAGAAAATATCAGGAACTGGGAAGAGCAGTTCTGTAGCAGCCTAAAAGAAACCTCTCAAAAGAGCTTTAAACTTAGCAACCAGTTTCCATCAGGACTGAAAGCAATTCATGCATTTGCTCCATTTGCCAATTTTTTTCCAATACAAATTATATTCTCACTAGTAATGTATGTGAATCCTTAAGAAGTTCAATTTCCAAGATGAGTAAGGTTGCTAAGTTACATTAGCGCTTAAATCAAGGAAGAAAAAAATTAACACCTCACATCTGGCACTACCCACATATTAAATGCAATATTCTTATGAAACATATTTTAGTACCTATACAGCTCACAGACAGAGGTTTCTGTCCACTTAATTATTTCACTGTCTAAATAATTTTCCTTATGAGAAAGAAACAATGGAAATGTAGATACTGTAGATACTGTCTTCAAAACATAGATATATAGGTTGCAATACAGATACTGTCTTTAAAAACCTTGGGAAGGGCCTGGTCACAGACCAGCATGTAGAAATTAGTAGAACCAGAGAGGCACGGACATGTCTCATGGAAAACAGGTAGTGTGAAGTGCTGGAGCCGCTTCAACAAAGAAAGTCCTGTATGAAAACTAATTCCTGCTTAAATACTCCATGACAGCACAGCCAGGTAGATAAAAACTTTCTTGAGGAAGAAGAGTTGCTTTTGAATATCCAATCCATGCATGCTGCAGTAGGAGGAGCACGCTCAGTGCCAGGCCTGCAGCATTGATACTGCATTGATATTTCTCTTCAAATGGAAAAACCCCTAAGAAACTCAAGTGCCCAACCCCAGAAAGCAGAGCTCTTTGCCAGCCACTCTGGACAATACAGGCAACACTAACTTGCACTTATTTGGTACTTAGTAACCCTCAGTACATTTCACAATGCCAGAGGGCACCTTTTGCATGTCTGCTACAGAGGCCAAAGTGCAGAGATTTCTTCATTGCATCAGGTAATTGCTTCAGGCCAGACAGTCAAACACCGCAAGTCCCAGGAACTTAAGATTGATTAGCACAGCAGTAAGGAGATGCATGTGCAGTGCATGTAAATATGGAATTTGGATAAGAAATAGTGGGCAAATAGATCATATTTCAAGTTCAGGTCATCAGAAATTATTGATTGTAATTTTTTTTTTTGCATTCTGAAGGTGCAGCATAAGGTTTTCTCATCTTAGACATATCAATCTCTTACATACTTTGCAATTCCTGCGTTTTGAGTTGATTTTTTTCCAGGAATTTAAAATAGAAATGCACTTGCATTTCACATCTCCTGGAGAAACTTTGAGATGCCCTCCCTGGAGAACAGAAATATCTACCAGTGTCATTTTTTTTAGAGTTTCTGTCTCCTGCCTGCTCAAGTCCCGTCTCATGACAAAACTTAGAAAGGCATAGAGAAGGGCAGCTGTCCCAACACACAAAATTATCCTTCTTCCCATCTGAGAACTAAAGGTTGTGATGACACCTGCTGGCTCCATGGGGACTCGGCAAACACCAGCTAGCCCCTTCTAGAGCTCCTCAGTACTTGCAGGTAAAAATGGAGTATAAATAAATAACTATGAATTAAAATTTTTCATTGCTGCACGTTAGAAAATCACAGGAAACAAGGCCATTTACTTTAAAAGGTCATTTATTCCATCCCCTGGAAAAAAACAGGGTTTATGCTACTTCCATCATACATGATGAATGATTTTTTTTCATCTTACTCTGGACACAGTGTTACAGTGTTTCATCATTTTTGCATTTCCTATAAAAGATTCCATAGTAAGATGTGTTATTAACAGACAATTACACTTTCATTTGTGTGTTCAAGGACAGTTGGACAGCACTTGACTGTGAAGTTGAAAGCACAACGGAGATACTTCAGCCCAATTTATGAGCTACTACGGCGTTACCGGTTTGACCACCTTGTATGGTAGTACACCCATCCCACTCCAGGTGACATGCAGGAATAGGTACTTTCCAAAGAGGCTTTCACTACAGGAATCCTGTCACATGAACAGTGGCATAGCTGTACAAAAGGGGTCAGGATTATAAACAGTGTAGGCCTTAAACCACAGTTGCATCCTGATAATTTCAACTATATTGTGTGTTCTTAGAGTAGGAGAAGCAGCAGTCACCTTGATGAATCAGCTCGTTGACAAACTAAGGATGCTCAGGAGACTGTATAAAGAGCTGTTTTATAACTGTTGGAGCATTTTTTGTGTGTTATGAGTAATTTCACAGTGAGACTTCAGAAGAACTACAGATCCCTGCAAATCATCCCCTGCACTATTACTGGTATTTTGTTTAGTCTAAGAAAGGTGGAAGAGGTTAGATCACATTCAGTTGAAATATTTTCCTGAATTGACACTTTTTACTTTCTCATTGGTCTCCAGTGTGGTCAGTATTTCTAGACCATTCTATTTCTGTATCTAGATCCCTGAAGACAGTTGTAAATACCCTGTGTCTGCCCTGGAGAAAGCAAATGGGTAGCCACTAGCTGGGGACAGAAATTTGCAGGGCCTTGAGTGAAATGTATCTTTTTAGTTTCTACAGTTTGAGCAAGGCAAGAAACTCAGTTCCAAAAAAATCTCTCCCTGGGAAGGTGGTACAGATACAATTAATTAAACCGCCCATCTCCTTCCAGGAGCCTGCTCTCAGTAGTACTATCATGCCCATTGTATCTCATAGCTCATTTTGAATCTGGGCTGTGGTCATTGCAAACTGCTAAAATGGGTCATGGCATGTGGCACTGAGGCAAGCACTGTTGCTGTTCCCAGGAGATCATAAACGGGAGGAATCGTAGTCAGCACAGGTAACCTAAGCCCCCAAACCCTGAATATTAGGATGACTGGTTTCTTCATGGTCACAGAAGGTTTCCTAAAACTGACTGAGGAAATTAAGTAAGAGGAAAAGCAGCCACTGAAATAGAGGTGTCGCCAGCCCCACAAGAACTGCAAAAGGAAGAATTCTGTCTTATAGCAGAAACTCTCTGAGTATTTGGAACAAGCAGCTGAGTCTTCCTCTGCAGTATCTACCCCTAGGTACTCAAGAGGCACAGGCCTTTGTCAAACAGATTGGTGAGAACCTGGACTACTTCATCACTGCCAAGTTTTTCAGAGTTACATATGCATCCAAAAACAGTTGTCTATTAGAGAATAGACGGTATTCAGCTCAACTGCTGCCCAGCCTCAGCTGGGCACAAGCTCCCAGCAGAGACACGACTGGGCAGCAGTGCACTTGTATTGGCCTTGCTTGTTCTGGTTTCAGAGGTGGTTTTGCCCTAAACTGTGGAAAAGGGCAATTCTGCCAGAGTCATGCACTAGCAATCCTCTCCCAGTAAATCACTCTGTGAACGTGTACAGTTTGGCAGAGTATTACCGATATGTTGTGTGGAGTTTAACTGCTCAGAAAGAACTGTTGAATCCAAAGGGCAACTGGCAATATAAATAGGAGTTAGTGGGAGGAATACATTACTCCCGATAGTGTGTGGTGGATATGCTCAGCAAGGTGTTACCTGGCATAAAAACCAGCAAGGGCTTTGTGAATAACTAACTATGGAATGATACAACCTTTGTGGTCCAGCAAAGGTTTAGCCTAGAGATTCAAATACTTTAAGATTTCTTCAAACCCCTCTTTTCATTTTCATAATCTTTTGAATATTAAATACCAATATTGAGTGTCCTAGCTTCCAGCAGAGACCACATGTGTCAACATCCTGGTGCAAGGAGAAAGAGGCTTGTTTGCTACTGTCATTGCAAATAACTGCTGATTTTGCTGAGCACAAAAGCTGTGTGTCCAGCAGGTTTTCCATGTATTTTCTTTTGGGCCACAACCACAGTACCACAGTCTCCAGAAGACACACAGATTCAGAGGCACACCACAGTAATGCAGCTTTGTTCGACCGTACCAGATGCAAACTTCAAATCCAACTGAATTAACCACAAATACACATAGACTTGAAAGGAGGAAAAAAAAAGTCCAGTCACATGGACAGAGAACAGAAGTTCTGAAATCACTGGGGCATCCACAGTGGAGCTTTTAATGTTCAGGAACTAGACCACCTGATGCTAGAGCAAGGCCTTCAGTTTGTAACCCCATCTTATTTTTCCATATTCTTTAATACAATGCCTACACTGAGGGGTTATTATGATTGAGATTGCTTCTAAAAGGAAGAATATTTTTAATTAATTTAAACCAACAAGAATTTAAGAAGCTAGAGCCCATGACCCCTCTGTTGAACTTGTTAAGAGCATAAACCCCACAACAGCCCTGCAGTATGGTGTCCTTGCAACAAGGATACAAATCTGGTTAGTCAATGGAAGGGCTACATTCAGTTCTTAAGCCCTCCCTAATCAAATCTTGGATTTTGTAAGCAAACACTTTTATAGAAGCAATATTCATCAGCAACAAACAAAACTTTTTTAAATTGAGTCCTGGATGCCTTAATTGTTTATGAGCTTTATAAAACATCTGACATATCCACTTAGACTGCATATAATACTTATTTTTTCAGTTCAGTGGAAAATTAGAGACTAGTAACCTTATCTCACATTTTAAAACCAAATTATTTTTCTTTTACAATCCAAATAAAAATTAAGTGTTCTATTTCATTTGGGAGTATTTTTCAAAATAATTTAGGAGCATGAGGGGAAGATAGGGAATTCCATGTTTATGTTTTATCTGGAATTAGGCCAATTATCAAAATAGTGAAGAGTTTAGACCATCCCATGCAACAGAAATTGTTGAATGAACTCTGTCTTAAAGAATGTGCCTTGCCCAGCTAATAAGGCTCAAGACCCAAAGCCAGCCTTCAAAACTGTTCAAGCAAGACCAACTGAAAATTCAAAAAATTTATTAATGCCTTCCATATCTCTGTATAACTTTTGCAGGAATATCAGTTTGGCCCACTTTGTATTTTATGGGAGAAACATTCCTCAGTGGTTATCAGGCAGCTGATGTTGGCAGACTGATACATCACCGAATACCTGGCATGCTCTTCAGAAGTGGGAGGGAGTGGAGCCCTGGCCTTGCCTCTCAAAGTGAGGCCAAACTGCAGGGCAAGGGAGCTGGTAACACCCCTACAAATGTTCTGTACCTTCTCCCTCCCTCCCTCCATCGTGCTCCCCCTGCCTTGGTGAATATTGACTTATGCTTTTATGTAAGAGGATAATTTAAGCAGGATTGGATACATCTTCCACCACTGAGTAGCTCAGAGCCTGCCTGAAAAATAATTCTCATGGGCTATTGGACGTGGGGGCCACATCCTGATAGAGTGCTGAAGAGCTAAATGCAAAGAATTTATTGTTCTCATTTCCCACAAAAGACAGAACATATTTACTGGAATATAACCCTCCCTTATTATGTCATTTATAGGAAACACATATTCAGTGTTTATAAAGCAGTTAATTTATAACAGACAAAACCAGATTATCAGTCTTTGGAAGATCAAATATTTGTTCAAAATCTTCTAAATGGGACACACATCTTCAATTCATTTTTAAACATAACTGATTGAGAAAAGTAACAGAAGAGCTACCAATAGGTAAGATAAGATTTATATGAACCATTTAGATTGTAAAGGAACGATTATTGTATTTTATATATATACAATGCAATTTTAAATATTTATCAATGACTCTCTAGATGTGATGTTTTAAATGGTTGTAGACCTTAATCAGCTTCTAATGGATTTTTGTCTTGCTCTAATGCCCTCAGAAGAAAAAGGCATTTGCACAAGAAGTGTCTTTCTTTGGTATTGATATTACTAGAAATAAGTATTTCTTAAAACGGAAATAATGTTCACTTTGCTCTAATGAACATTTATTAATGAATTGTCTGCTCTACAAATAAAGTGAGTTGTCTAAAATTAGCAATAAGCTTCACTCAGGTAAAACAAAATACAAGTATATAATGTACATAAATTCTACTCTATTGTCCCCAGAATTGTTTTTCCTAGTTCTAGAAGACATACTCTATTTCTAACTAGTAAAGGTGAATGATACAGCTGGTGTAATGTTAATTTTAAATGTTTGCAACCTCAGACTTGCAGTGATTACTTAGTGCAACTGCAAGGTTCTTATACCCATGTTCATTACACCCAAATCAGTAGTATTTGTGTATGTGTTTGCCTGAGGATTCAGGAATCTTTTCTTGAGTGTTGAATAGTCTGGGATAAACCTGCAAACAAGAGCTTCTGCATTTGTCCTGACCTTTCCATCCAAAACTTATCTGTGTTGGGAAGGCAGAGCCCTCTGGAAGGCAGCTCAGCCCTTTGCCCAGTCAGTCCCTTCACATCTCCTGGTGGAGGAAGGCAGGGGAAGCTGGTGGACCCTTGAGCCAAGTACAGTCCCAGACCTCCCTGATGGTCCCAGACCTCCCAGAGATGCAACAGTGACATCTGCCAAACACAAAACTGCCAGATGTCGTGCAAGAATTGCACCCTGCCCAGAAAAGATGAGGAAGAGCTTGCACTGTGCAATGCCAGGTGAGCAGTTAGGCCTGATGCTCTTTTAGAAGGAGGGACTGCTGCTGCAGAAAATCCTTTTCCTGTGATTGAATATGATCAAAAGCAAAATTTTCCAATCCCTGCCTCTTTGCTAGAGCTGATTCTGCAGTATCCAAGGATGCTTCTTCAAAGTAGGGATGACTCCCACAGGAAAGAACCTCCTTTGCTGCAAGGGCAGGTGCAGCACTGCGGCAGGAACAGGACCTCTGTGCCTGTGTTACTTCCCACAGAAGTGGATCACTACATAAGCAGAAGGAATGCTCAGCAATTACTGCAGTAACTCTGAACTGCGCTGCTTCAGTCTGCCAGGGGACAGTGAACCCAGCACTCCAGAATTCACATGCACCACTTAACCAGCAAAGCAGGAGCTGAAGTCAAGTCATCCCCTTCCCTACTCCAATCCTGAAAATCCAGACACTGGGAATCTCATTAAAAATAAATCAAGGGTTAATGAGAAAGAAAAATAAAGAAAAAATATTCACAACATATTTGCTGCATGTTTTGCTCTGTTCTCTGCCTGCCATGCACTCAAGAGCAGCCATAAGATTCATCGAATTCACTGCCTCCCAATTAAGTCATGACAGCCCATCTGTGTTGCAGCAAGTACAGAACGTGACCTATTATCTCAAAAGAAAATAGCACACCACCTGACTGCCAAAAGCATCTCGTGACTTGGCACCCAAATGTCTTAATACTCACATCAACATACCTTTTCAGGACTAACTCCCACAGCCTGAATCAGCCAACTGTGAGATTCAGCTGAATTCTGAGTAAATCGGATAAAACCAGCTTTCCCATATACCAAATCACAAACTGTACAATGACCGTAATTTGCTGTAACAGATCCTTAACTTAAACGGAGTAGTTAACAACTGCCAAGTGATTTTTGACTCTTGAAGTAGTAGTACCTACTACTTTAATGATGGGCCATATAATCCATCTTTTAATCTCGTTTATCCCTTTGCGCACTGCTATACAAAAGGAATCTGTGCAGGTTTGGTGGTCTTGAACATCCTGTTTAATTTACAATGGGAAAATGCATCTCCAAAGATTGTGGCCATTCAAAATTTTTCCATAAGGTGCAATTCAACACTGCCGTATGAGAGAGAATTCATATATTGGTTTGATGGAAAGACAGATGATAATCATATTTGCACTTTATGTTTGCAAAGTGCATTTCATTTGCAAATTTACACAATGTCTGATGCTAAGGTTTTTCTGAGGTCTCCTGTAAGATTTGCCTAGTCTCCTCTGAACATTTTGTTGGCCAGGTTTAGAGTATATACCCTGAATATGCAGAAAAACCACTTCACTTACATCTCTGACCTTTTGCATTGGAAATGGAAGAAGAAAATAATAAGTCATTTTGTTGCCTTTCTTTTCTTCTAGGAAAAAAACACTCTAAAGAGCTCATTATTGGATGACAACATGAAAACAGGAATCCACATACTTCTCTTAAGTGAAATATGTTTTGAATTCATCACGGCTGATATCAAACCTAAATTTCCAAAGGAGAAGAAAGAGAGCAATTTTTTGGAAAGAAATAATGTCAGTATTTCCGAAGAGTGGTATCATCACAAAAATATCTCTAAGTCTTTTGAAGAGCAAGGTTTTGAAGACCAAGTCCTTGAAGACTTCTCTCTTCACAACTTCACTGAAAAGACTGCAAATTTTGGATTTAACCTGTACAGAAAAATTGCAATGACACATGATAACAATGTAATCATCTCTCCCTTTTCTGTGTCAGCTCTCATGAGTGTCTATATGATGGCAGCCAAAGGAGAAACATACAGACAAATTGCAAAAGGTCTAAACCTCCATGATGTGAAGGACAGGGTGGATCACCAACATTTACCAGCTTTGTTTAAACAGCTGAGAGGTAACATCACAATGAATGAAGAATTTCTCCTCGTGCAAGGTATTCTATCTTTTATCCAAAAGGACTTCAGACTCAAGGAGTCTTTTCTGAATTTATCTAAGCAGTACTTTGATATGGAATTCCTGAGAGTGGACTTTCAAAACTTAACACAGGCAAAACTTTTCATCGACCAAAACATTAACAAAATTACTGAAGGAAAAATCCCAGGGCTTTTTGAAGAGCTGGACAGCTATAATAAACTGGTGCTTGTGGACTACGTTGTCTTTAAAGGTAATTGCTGTTTTTATTTTGCAGAATAATTATTTATTAGGCGAATCAAGACTTTAACTTAAGCTACATTAGGGGGAGTTAAAATCAATTTAGATGTCTTGTTTTCTCTGTGTCTCTATCTAAGTTTACTTTTTTCTATTAAGTTTATTTAATGGGAAATTATTTTTCATTATAGGGAACCACAGTTCTTCTATACTGTCTTCCATACAATAGAGTCTCAAAGAGAACAAATAGCCCTGTATTAAACTATCTTAGTCATCTCCAAATTATCCCTCTTTATGACAGCAAACAATGGTTTATTTTCATTCATCCATTAAAATGAAAATTTCTTAATCACAATTGTCTTAAATGCTGGATACTGGGCATAAAATCATGGAGTGATTTAACATTGTATACAAAATAATTGAAACAAAAATAATTTTTCTATTTCCATCAAGAATCATCTGCCCAGAGGAGCCCAAGTACCCACCCCATTATATTACCTTACAGGGGCAGGGAAAGAAATACCAGTGATGGGCAGAAACTATTTTGTGGAGAGTCAGTGAATCCCTACCCAAAATATTGGATAATTAAATTAAATACAGGATACTGAACAGCTGGTAGAGAATTTCAGAGAAGGCTACATGTTAGGAAAGGTCATATGCTTACCAGGCATTTATAAAACAAAGGGATCATAAATTCTGAACTTGAGTGGCAACTAACCAACCTTAGAAAAATATTTCCCTTGTTTCTGTGCAAATGAAGCAGTTTACTTTGCGGATTACTTTGGGTTTTTCTGTTAAAACATCTATATACAATAAACATAAAATATACTGAAATTGTCATCCACTTATCACAATTACAACTGACAGCAACTTCATTTAGATACAGAAAATATCCTATAGTTTTTTAAAACTTTTTAGAACATTTTTCTGAAAAAATCCAAACACACATAATTATTTAATTTCTTTCTTTCCTCAGGCAAGTGGGTCAATCCATTTAATTCCAAGTTCACGGAAATTGAGACTTTCCACATAAATAAATACAGAAACGTACAGGTACCCATGATGTTCAAGTCAGATAAAATTAATTCAACTTTTGATGAGAACTTAAGATGCACTGTGATAAAGATACCTTACAAAGGGAATGCCCACATGCTGATTGTGATCCCAGAAAAAGAGGGAGACTACATTTCAATTGAAGACCATTTGACTACAGAGCTTGTGGAATCCTGGCTTGCAAACATGAAAACCAGGTATTGCTTTGACACCCATGGGGCCCTATGTCCTTGATGTAAACTGCAGCAAAGCAACAAAGCCCAGCAAAAATTAGCTGGTCTTCCTTAGCCTTTTCCCATAATAGCATCTCTGTGGCAAGAAGTAGCTTCAGAGTAGAGGTCCTTTAATGGCCTAGCCACAGCCCAAGTGACGTGAAGATTTTGACTCTGAGGGGACAAAACTTCAGCTCATCTCAATTAAAAATATCTCTCTCTGTGACAGCATGAGTCTTTCCATATTCTTCCTTAGGTTTCCTTTCTCCTTAAATTTAGTACTGCCAAGCAAAATCCACAATAAATCTAGACATTTATTAAACATTTCTACCTACTGTTTGCATTGAATTTTATTTTTTTTTTAACAGAAAAGTGGATATTTCATTTCCAAAGTTTAAACTAGAGCAAAAATACAAAATGAAGAAACTGCTTCAAGGTCTTGGAATTAAAAAACTCTTTACACGTTCAGCAGATCTTAGTCATCTGACAGATCACGAATATGTAGCAGTTTCACAGGTAAGCCTACAAAAATTATTTGATGCTTGGATTATAATAGCATATAAATGGCCCAGACAAGATGGTCATATAAATTTATAGGGACACTAATAGTAAAATACCTCATCTGCCAGGTATATGCAATCTACACATCTTAATCAGGACAGATCCCACTTCAGGTATTAAGTGTGTAGAGGTAAGGGGCAGTGACATCTCACAGGTGCTCATTCCATGCACAGGTGGCATGGAATGAGGACAATTTCACAAAGACTATGAACAAGAAAGACATTGTAAATGACATTCAAATGACAAAAGCCATGGCGTGCAAGGAAATTCAAGGAAAGAACTCTTCATACACAGTCCAGAGACAGGTATACTTTCAAAAAAATAAAGAGTCTTAGAAAGTTTAAATAATAAAATCTCAGAAAGCTAACAGTGAGGAAGAGAAGTCAAAGCACTCCTGCTTTTCCTTCTGCATACCATGGAAGAGAAAAAAGAGAATCTCACAGCAAAGGATTGGCATAATGTAGTTGTACTCCAACCCATACAGATGTTCTGCTTTGTATGCTGAAACTTTTAAAGGACCTTTAAACAGGTAAAGCCAAGGGCAGGGAACAGCCAAGAAGTCAGAACACAACCCCATGGAAAAAAGATGAGCAGAAAGAGACAGTACCACTGTTTAAGGGACAGCATAGATGAATGTCAGAAAACTGATAGAAAACAGAGGCAGAATGAGAAGCAGAAGAGAATGGAAGACATGTCAATCACATCAATACCAAGAAGGAATAAGTATCTGACCAGAGATGTCTTATGAAAAAGAAAGAGCTAGTCTACAAAAAAGACAATTTGCTTATAATAGAAAATTAAAAGGCATGGTCAAAGAAAGAAGATGAAAGACATAACACACAGAGATGCTGTGCCCACAAGAATGGAGAGTGTCAAATAAGATGAAAAGCAACTAATTCTGAAAACAAATTCATACATTACAGTAAAAGTAAAAAATTCTGAAACAAGATGAATTTATAAACAAGATCCAAATAAAATTAATCTGGCACAGGATTTAAAAACACAGCTTTATAAACTTATGTAAGGAAATTGTAGCATGCAACTGCTTGTGATTGTGGAGGGTTGTATGGCACTGACAATCTAGGACTCTAACTCCAGGAGAGGCTTCCCAGAATCACAGAATGGGTAAGGTTGGAAGGGACCTCTGGAGGTCACCTGGTCCAACACTTCTGCTCAAGCAGAGTCACCTGGAGCAAGTTGCTGAGGTCCATGTCCAGACAGCTTTTGAGTATCTCCAAAGAGGACAAATCCACAGTATCTCTGGGCAGCACATGCCGGTGCTCAGCCACCCCACATGAAAAAGCATTTCCCAATGTTCAGAGGGAACCTTCTGTGATTCAGCTGGTGCTCACTGTCTCTGATTCTGTCACTGGGCACCCTTGACGAGCCTGCCTTCACGTTCTTTGCACCCTCCCTCTGGGTATTTATACCCTATGAGAAAGAATCCTTCTGGTGCTGCTCTTACAAGCCTCCCTACACCAAATCCGTAAGAAGCCTTTGTGATTAGCCAGTTAACAGGATGGTATAATAAACACTTCTATACAAGTTTCATAAATTGTCATGCTTGAACTATATGGTTTCAAAATTGCAGTGGCTTAACAAAACAACCTGTCTGGGAAGATAACATCCTAAGAATAAGTATTTAATGGATAAAATTGCAGTGATTTTCAGTTTGGTATGAACCATTTCACTGTTGGGAAATATAACGGCAATCTGCAGCACTTTTCTCCCTTCCTCTGTAAGATCATGTAACTTTCATGCTGATTCTCAGCAGTTAACTCTACTGCTTTATGAAAAAAAATCACACTGTAACAGGAGCTACTAACTGATATTAGAAGCAATATGTGCATCAGCTACAAAGTGCCAGAAGAGCATCCTGTCCCTGTGAATTGTGAAAGACAAATATATTACTTAAGAATATGTAGCAGAAAGCTCAGCACTGGTGAAGTCCTTCAACTGTTTTCATTTAATTCCTAGAATTAGAAGTTTAGGAGCTGGAAATCCACTAGATGACCAGGCAGTTCACCAATACAGACGCTAACACAGCAGAAACACTCAGAAGTATAAGCAGACTGAAAGAACAAAATAGATAAGATGAAAAATTGAAAAATCAGATTCTGCGAGGCTCCAACTTTAGTGGGAAAAGAAAATCTTCAAACCAATCCAGGACTGTACCTCATTGCTCTACATATTTACTCTGTGCTACCAAACGAACAAATTAAAAATATATACAGGAAAAAGCAAAGACTGGTGCATTTCCCTAAGCTCTCACAAAATCAGCTGTGAATGACAGCCAGTCAGTGTTTGTGACTGGTGTGAAAACACATTTCCTATAACTGAGAAACTCCTTTGCACAGTTAGGTGTCAGAGGAGCACTCTACACAAATGCAATGGTTGCTTCATGCAAAACCCCCACTCTCTGTGAGGTCAGAAGTGTGGAAAAGTGCAGTGACTCCTGAGCCAGCATCTACACTGTGAGCATTGTGGGCATAATGGCTGTGCTGGCTCCTCTGCTGCTGAAGCAGACAGCACCAATCTAGCAGAGGTAGATTGCACTGAACTGCTCATTTTAATCCTCAACAAAAGCCTACTTGAACTGAATGCCTTCATCTGGAAAAATATTCTTTATGTTAGTATTTACTTCTGTCACATATTTATTTCTACTTGCATTTCAGGTTGTCCAAAAGGCAGTTATTGAGGTGGATGAAGAAGGAACTGAGGCTGCAGCAGCAAGTGTGTCAGAAATAACTGCATTCACAGTGCCTCCTGTCATCAAAGTAGACCGACCATTCCTTTTCATGATTTTTGAAGAAACTTTTAAAACACTACTGTTCATTGGCAGGGTGGTTGATCCAACAAAAATGTGAATAAAGATAATAGTCTTTATTCTTTGGTACGTAAGAGGCTTTATTTTTATTAATTTATTTTAGAATAAAAAGACACTGAAATATGAAATGTGAAAACCTGTTTTGTCTCTCCAGCTAGCACTAGGTCATCCTAGCAATATTTTATTAATGCTACATGACAAGCTAACTCCATTAAGGCTCAAAGCAACAATAATGTGACTTGTAAAATCTACCTTTGGTAAAAGAAAACTCAACAACCACAGAAGTGAAATTTCAAAAATCAATATTTTAGTGATAAATCTGAATAAAAAGCCCCAGAAATTCACATGCCAAAATATTCAGGAAGCTCATTCCCAAACACTGCCGATTCCTCAATGTTATCTTCTGTTGCAAAGAGACTGAAGAGCCTAGTGACCTCAATGTTAGCAGAATTTTGCCAGTTATAAAACCATAAACAGTATTAAGCCCTAAAAGAGCATTTGTAACATTTGCCTAGAGCTCTTTATTTTATTACCGTAGAAAATAGGTTTATCATGAAGTCTTACACATTGCGATTGTGACCTCTTTCAAAGTATTTATGCAGACTGTCAAATCACCTCATTTTCTCGGAGTACATGATGTGCCTTAATGTGCTGGTTTGAGATTGATTGACATTTTGGTGGGCAGGAAAGTAGCCACCCCTGGAAGTGAGGTGTGCCTGTGGATTTCCCATGAGCCCAGTGCAACACCAATTGTGGGCCAAATTTAAAGACAGACAGGGAAATGAACCAATCAAAAGTGAAATTCGTCTCAGTAGGATATACATTTGCACAGGACTGCCCGGGAATCTCTCTTTGGTTTCCGGCCTTGAACAGGTACAGAGCTGTGGGCCGTGCCCTCGGCCCGGCTTTCCCCCCCCAAAGGCCACAGAGGCCTGCGGGAGGGGAANGGGTTGGGGAAATGATTGTTCAAGGGGTGGATTGACTGAAAATTCTAGGTTTTGTCTTTTCATGTGGTTTTGGTGAGAGAGTGAACCGTAGGTGGGGGGAGGATGGATGTTTTGAAAGTTTCCTTCTGGTTTCTGTTTTTTTTCTTCTTTTTAGTGTTAGTTAATAAAGTTTCTTCTTTATGCTTTAAGTTGGGTGACTGTGCTCCTTTTTTGGTCCTACCTCACAGCAGAAATTGAGAAAAATATATTTTCATGGGTGCACTGGCCTTTGGCTGGTGTCAAACCATGACACTTAAAAATACTCATTGAATTAAAAACAAAATAGTTCTGAAAAATAACTGAGGTATTCTGATTTTGGAAAATCTGGCCTGTACTATTTCATAGCACAAAGCTAGCCCTCTCCTAAACCCAGAATTTCCATGTGTAATATCATCTAGACACCAGGGCAAACTATGTAACAGCACTCTGTATCTGAACTAAGGCAGAATTTGGTAGGGAAAAACATACTTCCAATAAAGTGGAATAAATCTATTCACAGAGTTGATCCCAAAATCCAAAAGGTGTTGCCAAGATGTTTCATAAAAATATTTCCATGATCTAAACACAATTCCCTTTATTCTAGTAGAGCAGTGCTTCCAACAGAATGACAAGATCTTAACATTTAATAGATTTTTATTAGCAGAGTCCTATGTATAAAGTACCAAACAATGCAAAAAGCTACTTCCAGGTTTATGCAGCTAACAGTTAGCGTTATTCTGCTTGCTCATACAACCTTCACAAAATAATTGCCCAAAAAGAAGCAGAAGACTTTTCAAAATCATCTGGCAAGGTACTTCAGATAGGTGTCTATCAATAAACACACATAGATAAATCTGCTAGAGAAGATACAAAAGATACATTATAGGATAAAGCTGGTAAATATCTAAAAATCACCTCAGTTGCCTTTGGTGTCTGCCCACAACAGCCCAGACACTGATGTAAACCACTCACAACAGGACTTAGGAGGTGGGCTCCGCTATCTGACTACACTATGATAGTGCATCTAACCTAACTCCAGACTGCTTTACAAATGTACCCAGAAAGACAATCTCCACTTCCTGCCATTGGTCTATATGAAAACCAACAAATTTCTCTTCACAGGTGACCTTTAGCTGTTATTCCAGAGCTACAGTTGACCAGCAGGTATAAACAGTGCTCTGAAGGGTTCAAATGCATTGGTGCTGTTTAACAGAACTAACCCAGAAGTAGGTGGCCCCTAAAAAGACTGCTTAGATGGAGGTCTGTAGTGCAAAGGACTGATCAAAGTATGCACAAAATACCAGAGGTAATGCACGAGAAAAATGTCCAGTCCAAAAAATGTCTAAACAGAAGATTTAAAGATTACATTGAAGGAATTCTTCGTTATTGAGTAGAGCACGTGTTATCAGCATTAAATAAATTAGTACATTTAAAATGAGAGACAGTGACAGCCAAGAAGGAACAAAAGACAGACTGTTTACAGAAATCATTACTTGCTTGTGAAGGGGAGAAAGAGCTTCAAATATCTGAACTTGCTGGTTGTTCTGCATTGCTCTAGTAAAGGCATTGAAAGGGCAAACACAGTTTTGAGTCCTGTTCTGCAGCTGGCTACCAATGATGTGAGTTTGGTCCTGGCCAAAGGTCAGACTAAGAACAGACTGAGCAGCCTCCTGTGGCCCATGGGTGAGTCAGCTGTGCCTGGGGACCTGGAAGTACCTGTTCCATTAATGTTCCATTAATGAACCAAAAGCAGAACCCAGGAGGAGCCAACCCAGGTCATCTGTACACCTATGTCAGTACTGAATGTTAAACATCATAACACTAAAAGAAGCTTTTAAAGAAATTTATGATTAACAAGATCCTATGTCACGCTGCAGAAGAAACTGAAAAATTGAGTATTTCCACACAACCCAAACAATGCCTGTGACTTAAGACAGAGAATACAGCTAAATCCAGCTGTGGTGTAGGAAGCTTAAGCATTCAGACAGTGCTTAATCCAAAGAAACATGCCGTGTTTCACACAGGACAGCATACCTCCAGCATTATTGCTATTTTAAATAAATACCCTCCATAGGTAAGTGCTTTTATTTACTTTAATTATAAAAGATGCCCTGAGAATTTTTTTCGAGAACATGCATGTACAGCATTGTCCTAGATTTTATTTTGAGTAAATCATTCATATTTTCACATTATAAAAAGTAACCACACACACATATATGCATACACAGACCAAATCATCTTTATCATAGACCAATAAATTTTAAAAATCATATTTTTCTGATATCAATATATTTATGCTGCCTCCATTTTGAAAGAGAAGCTGACAATAGCTTCATAACCTCTCTCTCAAGTATTGGCATAAATAGAACTTTTCAAAATATGATTGCATGTTTTTCCACATAAATTTTGATAGAAACATTAGTATTAATACAAACAAATGCAGATGACATCACTGAACTATGACAGCTTACAATAGCAGCTGATTAAAAACTAGATTCATTATTATAAATTATTAAAGTGAAAATACAATTTGAAATACTAAAATTAAAACAAGTATTTATACAACAAAACTTAGGAAATAAAACTTTTTTTTACATCATCTGGAGATATTTGCTTTTAGATTGCTTCGAAACCTACAAAGTTTTATTAACATAATACTTTTAAAAATACTAATTCCAAATTCATAGCACAATGCTTCAAAAGTCTACGTTTTTTTGTGGACCGACCAATTGTTCTGGACTTTGGTCTTAAATTAGGTTTGCAGATTCTTTAAAAAGTGGGATTACTTTTTCATATTCATAAAAATTCCTTCTATTTCTTGCTTAAAATATGGGAGCTAAGAGTTGCTAAAATTGTATAAAAGCCAATTAAATAAAAGATATGTGCATTCTAAATCCAAGACTTCAAACTACAAAGGCATAACTGAAAAAAAAATCTTCTCCTTAGCTGCAGCAGTTAAGAGCACATAGTTGAAATTATATTTCATACCATTTCACTACAATGTTAGAATTCTGCAACCATTACATTGTTTATCAGAACTGATTTTACAGCTTGGAATTTTATTTAAAATATTTCATTTATATTTTTAACATTGCAGGATGCATTTTATTTAGTCCAGGCATTAGAGAGTCCCATCTGCTGCTCCCACCTTATCCCACCAGATTGTTGCTTCCTCCACTCTCTGGTTTCCTCATTTTTCTGTCAGATGACCTAGGAGTTTGATTTTCTGTTTTTTCTTCATACAAAAAAGAAACACACATATGTTGTTACTATATTATTAAATTAAATAAAATATTAAACTGCTATTGTGCACAACATTTTGACATAACTCTTAGCTGCTGTACGTTAGAAATTACAAGCTGCTCTACTGCACCCACTGAAAAAGCCAAATGGACATATTCTGAGGGTATTTTTCTCAAGAAGGATGAAGTTCTCCATTAAGTTGTCTACAGAAAGTCTTGTAGAGATTTGTCTGAGATGGTTAAGGTGGTACAAGCATTCTACTCATGGCTACAAAAGGTGCCAAAAGTCTGGGACATTACACTGTGATTTCTAGGTGTTCTGTTGACAACAAGGCCATTTAGGTAATTTCTGGATTTTTCATGCCTTAATTTTTTAATCTTTAGATACATTGTTTTTCAGTTTCAAAGAGTTGTAGCTGTGTCAATTAACAACTATTTGTATCAGTCAGAAGTACTTCAAAGAATGGGGCGTAACTTTTAGAACTATTAAGTTAAGAAATATTAATTTGCATCAACATTTCACAGTATCATTTATGAATAACACAATATATTGCTCTGTTTCACTGTTTTAAAACTACTGAATATTTAAAAACTGCATATATTATATGATAATATATCAGTGTCAGGATATCTACTAGTTTCATCATAGAAATGGCACGCAAAACACATGCCAGTCCCACTGGAACTCGCAACTTCCAGCATCTTAAATGTCATGATGAAAATGTCATGATTAAAAGCTGTAAGTAACCAACTCAAAGTCTAGAAGATCAGTGGCAGAACTATTTCATCTCGTGCTTAACTTTTTAAGCAATTATATTACTGGTTGAAAGACATTACTTTAAAATACTTATCTTAAACATATAACTGGTACATCATGGTCATGCACCAAACTGATGTGTTATAGGTCAGTTATGGACATGTTATAAAATAGTGGTATTTATTTAGATTTATTCTTGCATAAAATTAACTTTCTAATAATAAATTTGAAATTTCTAATAAAAAATTAGAAAATTAACTTTTATGCAACAATAAATCTACTCCCTCCTTTTACAAGATGGAAGACCTGTACCACAGATACTTGAAGAAAATTTTGATTCAAAGTGAAATAAAATCAGCCAATATCTATATATCTATAGGCAAGATGAAAAATACTTAAATGCTATCTATAGATATATTCACTGATGAATCCATAAAGTTTCTAAATAGCTTTAATGCATGTTGAACATTTGCAGTCATATTACAAAAATACAAACTCAAGCAAAACATCTTATATCTAACTTAATCTCCTAAAGCTGAAAAATTTCAAAAGAATATAATAAAAGCTACATACATAATGATACAGAATTTGACTGCTTGATAGAAAGCCATGTTCATGATTTGTGTCAATGTCTGCACTAGGATGATTCATAATCTAACTGGCAACTCTCTGCTCTGCATATTAAGGAAGATCTCTTGTGGGACAAAGTATTCAACCAGTGCTCTTTCTGATTCTTTCCTATTCCATCAGGTATTTAAAGCAGATCTTTTGTGATTTCCTCATTAATTTATACAGGTGTTGCCTTAGCATAATTCTAGCATTTTCTATGGCCTAAGTATTACCTAAGACCTAGCAACTGACACCTACACTAAAACAATACTTCCTTGTCACCTGCTTGTGAGCATTGGATCATGATTTACTATTTCTTTTTCTTGCATCTATGTTATTTTCAGTAAGAGATAAAACTTTAATTGGCACACACTTATGAATTAGTTCAAACTGAATGTTTGAATGCATGAGTGTGGTAAGAAAAGACTTCATGTCTCCACCAAAGTAATTCTGAGTTTTGAAAAATTCCTGGAGCACTATCATATATGAAATCAGAAATTCTTCATCCCTGCAAACTGCACTATATTGTCAAAAGTGAACATTTGCAAGTGTTCTGTAGAGCAATTTTGTGGAAAATATTAGGCCTAAGCAATTAAACAATATTTAGTCCAAACATATATTACTTCAAACTAAGAATCATTAATTTTATCTGCTTATATTTCATTATTGTGTTACTGTCCGCATATTTACTTAGAAAAAGAAACATATTAGAAGTTACCTTACTCAAGTTGCAGAACCACCAAACTAAAAGTTAGGTCTTGCCAAAATTGAGATGGTTAGTGCAGATATTAACCAGCACATCTGTAAAACTGCATAATCACGCAGTCTAAAAAATACCCAATTATTATTTTCTTGCCTTAGCAAGTTTTCTGCCGTAGTCAGTCCACTAAAGATGATGCTAATTGATGAGCATCTATTAAATTGTACCTTTCACTGTACAATCGTCAATTTCTTCTTTCAGAGAGATTTCTGAGATTTCTGTCAGCTGCTTATATGTTTGGACATCAATTTTTCCATCATTCAACTTAGAAAATAATGCCTCCTTGAAACTGACATTTTCGTTGTTTTGTTGTTTTTTTTTTTAAATTTAAGTGTGCATATATTTAGCACCAGGCCTGACTTCCTGAGTAAAAGAAAGATAAAAAGTACAGCTAAACATATCTATGATTGAATGCATTTACCACCAAGCATTCTTGTATCTGTATCTCTTAACATGTCCTTATAGAGCTGCTTCACTTTCTTATGAAAACAGTTAAGTATTGCGTCAATTTACAAAGAGAAGTTGAATCCACAACACAGCAGACATTAGACCAACTTGAGAGATGTCTTTTCCCATAAGAACACAGAACACTAAAACTCTTATTCAGAACTAAATGTAGGACATCCTAAGCTTCCTCTTCTTTCCCCAAAAATGTTTTTCTTCCCCCACTATATCATTTTTTGCTTCTGACTCTATGTAGTTCAGGGACTTTCTGAACCAGACAAAGCACCCAGGTCATTGTGTTTGATCAGATACCTACTTTCAGATACTCTGCTTTTAGGGTATTGGTTTGGGAACAGTACATAGAGACTTGAAGCTGTGTTTCTTACATTCCACTCTCCTGCCTGAAGACAAAAGCAAACTGCTCTGTGTGAGCCTTTTCCTGTCTCTCTGTATTTAAACAGATATCAGTTTTATTTTAAATGATATATAGAAAAACCTTTGAAATTTGGAAACAAGTGATATAAAAAATATGTCCAACTAACCTTTGCACCTCACTGCTTCGTGAATATTAATCCATTCATTTTCCCCAAATCCTTGTGGGACAACAAATAATTGTAATTTCTACAGATTGCTAAAACTATTTACAACATTTAAACTATTTTTCTGCCTTTAAAGCAAGAGAAAGAGGCATACAATGATTAGGGTGAAAGAAAATGAGGTTTTGAGCACACCTAATTTTTGAAATTATGTAGCACTGCATGACATTTTATGTTCTCAAGATAAATGCCCCATTTACTTTATGGATAGCTGAAAATGTCAGCATGTCTACTAATCTAACTGCTGACTTTGAAACGGTGCACTTTGAAGTAAGTGACCCCCTAATGATCACCTATAAAAAGTCTCAAGTACTATGGGTAGGATTAAGAGAAGCCATTAGACACTGGCAAAGTCAGGAACGGAGGGCAAAATTATTTGGCACCTTGAAGTACTATTCCTGTGAAACCACTTACTCAACACAAACAGTCCATGTGCATTCACAACTTACTTTCCAACCTTCTCTACAAAAAAGAAGTATTTGTAAAAACTCTAGGTCACCATGCAAGCTTGAGTTCATTCTGGAAAACAATTTTATCTTATATAGTGAAGATGGTGGAATTCCAGCAGAAAAAAAATGAAGTACACAAGGAGCTAAATGAATACCATCCTGAGATTTTTTTTGTTTGTTAAACTTCTGAGTGCTTTATTTTACAATTTAGTAATTTTATTAACTAAAAATCCTGAGTAAAGCTGCTTTGTCTTGTTTTTTAAAGGAAACTGAAAATAACATAAGTGTAAAAATATGTACATACAAATATTTAATTTTCCAAAACAGACCATCGCTATTGCTTCCTCTTCATATCTGGCAAATCAGTATAAGATGTTTCCTCTTTCCTATCTTAGCTTCCAGTTGTAGTTTCTGCTGCACTGAAGTCTACTTTCCCAGACCCTCTTTCTTTTTGTAGCTGGCCCCTTCCCTTTCTCCATTCTGCCTTGGCTAAGAATGCAAATCTCTGCTAGCAAAGAAAAGTCTCAGTTTGAGCCCACAAAATTACAGCTAGTCCAATGGCAGCAATTTAGTTATAGTGTAAAAGGAATCTGCAGGGAATTTGCTGCTAGAGTACAGAGATTTGGGTGAGTATATGTCACAGTGGTTTTCTATGACATACAACTTAAGCACAGGAGCAGAAAATACATCTTTGATTTTGTTCTTGCAAAATGCTGAACAGCATAGGCTGGTGTTTAAAGGAAAGCAGCCTGAGGGAGATGCCTCGCCTTGAATTTCTGAGTTTTTTTTAAATGGCTACAGTAAGGCAAAGAAGGCAGAATTAATAAGTACAATTACCAGTTCATCGTAAGTCTCAAGATTCATCACAGAATTGTTACATAATGATACATAAACATATATAGGTCCACAAGAAGAAGGAAAATTAAAAACTCAGTAGTCTAAAAATACTTCTACTTCTCCAACTACAGGCAGCTAAATCACTGTGACTGTAGTTATTACATATCAAAGGCACTAACCTTCACTTTGTCCCATTCCACCCTCTCAATTATGTACCAGCTGAATGCAAATATGTGCAGAAGAAACAATGTGAAAGACTAATTAGAAGGTAATGCCATCTTAGAAACAATTATAATTGCATACATCACATTTCCACCCTGCTATTTTACTATTTCAAAATCTGTGTGCGGAAGCATAATAAATAGAGGCCTAATTTTACACAGCTCTTTTGAGTTCCCTTTGAAAATGTTACCCCTAGGCTCAGTTTAACATCTTGTCAACAACTTACATGCTCATCTTTCGGGACTGACTCTCCTTATTCCCATTGTTCTTTTGGTCAGCTGAGTTAAATAAGTTACAAGAAGAACTAGAAGGGAAGGCAGCATTCCCACCATTACCAGCAGAATGAGTCCGGAATGAATCATCTGAAACACAGAGGTGCAGCTTAGACAAAGAATTTTAGTTGAAAACAGTACACAGAAAGTAAACAGAATGAGCTGTTTTTTCTGTGGAAATAGTAGCATATTTCCTATGGCACTAATCCAAAATTTTAATGGAATGGTTTCTACTTAACTTTTCTTCAAGTATTTCTATGAATAAGTCATACTAAATGACTGGAATACACATTTTCAAAGAAAATACATTTAATGTATGTAAAGAGTGTGATTTCTTGGGCCAATCTTTAGCTGCTAAAATTTAGCTATTTAATGTAATTTAATTGCCTAGTGCCTATTGGGAGTGACAGGTTTCTCTAGGAAGCCATTCATCTCAATCGTATCTTTAATCATCCAAACTCTGTAAAATTTAGTGGACAGAACTGCAAACAGTAGTTTCTCTCTCTTAATTCAGTAGAATTTTTACATAATATTCATTCTCCTCATGTAAAATACGTGGGGGAAAACTGCAAACCCAATCTTTTTATGGTATCTGAAATTCCAATGAGGACAGGACAAACTTACTTTATTTTTGCTATTTTTAAATGTAAGTTAAAATGAATTTGTAGGACAAAGAAAAAGAATCTGAAAAATGCACTTGCTAGACTAGCACTTAAATGCCTAAACATATTGGGTATCTATTATTCTACTTTCTTTAGGCGAATGACATCTTAGAGGATGCCTGTCTAATTAGGCCCATATATTCAACACCCATACAAAAAAACTGCAGTAAAATACATTACAATAACCTACTTACCACTAAAGGACAACATACAACTCTTTCCCATCCCTGGTACTGAAGATGCATATCCTGTAGCAGAGCTTTTACTTTAAAAAAATCAGACAAAACAAAACCAAGCGGGTTATTTCTGACTGTTCCTCTCAATTGTATCATCCTGCTGTTTAATAGTATTGGAGGTTATTTCTGAGTTTATATGAAAAAATTAAACAAGAAAGTTATGGCAAAATGTCTTTAAGAAATCTATGAAATTAGATTTAACAATTAATATTGAAAATTATTTTAATATATGATAAAAGGTGACATATATTAACTTAAAAAGAATTCATAACCCATTCTAGGCTTCAGCATGCCTTAGATGTTATGTCTTCCCTCAGTTAATCAATTAAACAGAAAGCTGAAAATAGAAGCCACAATTCAGTGAGCACATCACTGCTTTCAGAGATCCAGGAGCATTAATTTCATAAGAGCTGTCTATGAGGTAAGCAATGAAGATTATAAAGATACTTAGGACACTTGTCTATGTTGCTGTATTTTGGATGCAGTACTTGAGTACTGAACGACTGGCTTCGAACCAGCTTGGATTTTTTTTCTTCTTTGCCTAAAATTATAAAGAACATTCTTAACAGAAATATTCATTTCCTCAATAATTAAGAACACTTTTCAATATATTTTCTATCAACCTATGGTAAATGAAGGAACAAGATGATTTAAATACTTCAATTAAAAAAAAAATAAACCTTAGGTCATTATTTATATACTACAGAGTAAAACAAAACTAAAAACCATAGAAAATACATTTAGTTCTAGAAGAAGAATCTTTTCCTCTGTGCAGTAGGTAAAACTTAGGTCCACAGAAGCTTTGCTGGGGTTTGCACACCTGATAGTGTGCAATCAAAGTGTACCAGGTGAGCTTTTGAACTGTTCCTACCTGCTGATGTACCAGAAGAGCTTCCAGAAATAGAGAGATTGATACTTTTTGCCAACACTGATGATGTTTTACTGTCTCTACCTACACACAAAAAAAAAAAGTTTAGTACAATCCCTTCAGTCTTAAATTTATATAAAAGAAAGGACATAACATATCATGGTCCTGAAGCAAAGAGTAATAGTATCTAATCCAGTGCTAACAGCACTTCAGAAATACTATAGAAAAGTACTTAAACTATATCATGAAATGAAAAATAACAGAGAACTAAAACTGTAATGTATTATATTAATAAAGCCAAAATAATATAAATGTTATAAATTTTATATAATGAGGCATTTTTTCATAAATACAGAAATATATAGAAACAATTTTATTACCAATTTCTAAATACATGTTAATTGTATTAAGTGTCTCTTTCCTGCTCCTTTCTCTAGTACCTTTATAGAAGAGTAAAGCATGCATAAACATGTACGTAAACATGTACACAAACAAACTTACGCTTCTTTTCAAACATTTTATCATTGATATTCATAGATCTTCCTTCATTTTTCTGCTTCTCTTTTTCTAACTGTTCCTAAAAAATGAATAATTTTCTTAGATATTACTCAGGTAAAAGTAAATAATTGTGTTAGGTGAACCATAATTGCTCTAATCTATTTTCTTCATATAGTTCTAATTACTACCCAATCAAGGAAAGAAAGAGGTAATTAATTCAGGTCAGGGTTGCTGGAAAATAGTTTCTACAGAGTCAGCTACTATAATTAAGGAAACTTACTAACATATTTGGTATTAAAATCTTTAGCACTCAGATACATTTAAGTGGGTTGAATGGCTCTTCATTTGTTTGGGACTGCAACATGTCACAATTCACTGCATCCATCTCAGGTTCCCCAAAAGCATGCCTCTCACAGACAGGGCTGCTGAGACCTTTGTGATACAGAAGGGTTGCACATATCAGTGCCCTATATCATAAAAATTCAGGTGCTTTTCTAAAGTATAGCTGTAGAAACGGGGTAAAAATTGATATCATACAACACACAGAAAGACAGAGCACACTGGGGGCTATTTTGCACCAGGCAAATACACTCAGTATAAACGCCTTAGCTGTATCCACCTGAAGACTGCTAGAGCTAAGTTCAAGACTTTGAGTGGGTGTATGCAGGTCCAGAGAACAAAGCTGAACTGTTGGCCTTAGAAAATGGCAAGTCTTTGGGTCAGGTGTATTTGCTCATACTGACCTAAAATACCTATTGACGTCAAAGTGGACCTCAAATGTAGGAAACAATGATACTTCTGAGACACTCTGGAATCTCTTCTGGTTCACTACAAGTCAGAGGAACCATGTTAACAATTTTAGGATCTCCTGAGTCCTGTCAGCTGCTCACCTTCTCCCACCTCAGCAGGAGGGGAGGCAGCAGACAGGAGGACTGCAGTGGTCTAATCTAGGCTTTGTGGAGATGCAGTATGTGGTGAAGATACAAGCTGTGTGTGACGTGCCTACTGCACCTTTTGTTTTTCCCTTTTCCTGGCTAATAGGAAAGCCTGTAACACAGAGCATTCTTCAGCTTCCTTGGGACAAAAGAAGTTATGAAATTAATTTCTTTGCCTAGGGAAGCTGTATGTGAATTCTGAGATGTTTCATTAATCAGTTTATAATGGTACTTCTCAAGAAACTCAAGTTTGCCTTTCAAATTGTTACAGCAAAATTTAGGTGGTAAAAGAAAAAATGTTACATGTTACTTTGAAGGACTTAACCCTATTATAAAGTGCAAAATGAAACCATACACAGATTATGAACCAATCAGGTCTCTCCAAAACATGCATTTCTCCTACCTCAAAATTATTGCCTCATTAATAGGTAGCTACAAACTATTTAAAAAAATGACAGTGTACTGATAAAACACCATTTCCAAAAGGAGACGCTCTGGTCTCTCTTGTTCTTGATCCAATAAATCATTTTCATAAAAACTTTTCTGAAACTTCAAAATAAAATCAATAAAAATAAAAAAAATCCCTACATGAAAATGGAAACTAAAAGTATTTGATAAGTATCAAAGTTAGTTAAGTACTTACAGCATCTACAGCTATCTCCATTCTGTCCAATTCTAACACCGTCTATAAAGAAAATTAAAACATTATTTATTATTACTCAATGGCACGCCACTCTTTGAAGTAAAAAATTATCTTTTCTTCCTCAATATTTGAAGCTAATGCTTTTATTTTTGTGGTACAAATGCAGTTTAAAAGTGTCAGAGACTATTCTCAGAGCCCTGCTGAGACTCACAATGAATAGATGCACAGAGCATTTATATGGAAATCAAAATACACTCAAGTTAGTGTTACACACCATGGCAAGAACAGCTAGAGCGCAGGCCTAGGAACAAGGATTAAAAAAGCAACGCAGAAATCTATGTATAACTCAAAAGGTTCCACATAGGTGTTCACCTAGTCCCTCTCCTGCATACTGGCCCTGTAAGGAAGCCACCTACTTGAGCTATTTCACTTCATGATTTCTAATTTGAGACCAAGCATGGGCATTCCTTAAATATGTACTTTTTTGAATATTCCCATTAAAAACACATTTGTAGCATTTTTAAATCCTGCAAATGCTGTGTCTGTATGTTGTAAAATATATAGACTAACAAGATATCACTGTCTCACAGACCTGAAGACTTTTACTAAAATCAACATTCAATCTTTATCTAGTTATTTGCTATTTTTTCATAAATGGTCACTGAGCCAAAACCCTGAATTTGAATCACTACAAAATAACTGCAATATAACTAACCAAGGAAACATCAACACTCCTAAATGTCACAGAACATACTGTACTACAAAAATTTTTAATTGTTCAAAATTACATAATAGACAATGGAATTTTTTAATCTCCTGTTCTTTTTTAATTCTCCTGTTCTTTAATCTCCTGTTCTTGTTGAGAAAATCAACAGAAAGCATAACTTAAGCCCAAGATCAAATGCTGCTTAAAAAGAAAAAATGCTTACTCTTTTCACAATAGTCAGCACATCTTTGTCTTTTTCTTGACACAGAAGTTTCCTTATACATAATTCCAACTGCTGAAGTAAATGTTTATCAGTGGGAATCTTCAGAGTAGATTTGACTTTTGGCAACAAACAGCACAGCTTCATTCTACAAAAAACACCCAAACAAACAACCCAAATATTCATTTTTCAATGCAGATGTTTAATACATATTATTAATTCTCAATGTATTGCACGCTAGCATTTGACACAAAATAATTAAGTTAGGTGGTCTTATTTTTCAGAAGTGATTGTTGCTAATATGTTGTTTCCAGACATACTGTTTTAAAAATGTCTCTACACATCATGAATACAGTCCATAAACATCTTTGGTTTGTCTGTTTGGGTTTTTTTAAAATTAGTAAAATAAAGAGACCTCAGGATTTTCCAAGTGACCTGCATTTTATCAGTTACCTAAATATCCTGGAGATCTTGTCCATTGGTACAAAGGAGCCCAAGTCACAGAAAAATCATGTTACTGCAATTCCATACAACTGCAAGGATGAAAATGTATCAGACAGACTAAAAAGAAGAAAAGAAAGCCCTTCTTTCCCCTTCCTTATCTTCCTGTTTATGCCTGAAGGCTGCCTCTGCTTGTGCCACTCAGCGAGGACAAGTGTCAGGTTCTGCACTGGGGTCACAACAGCCCCAGACAGCAGAACAGGCTGGGACAGAGTGACTGGGACTGGTGGAAAAGAGCCTGGGAGTGCCATTTGACAACAGCTGAACATGAGTCAGCTGTGCCCAGGTGGCCAAGAAGGCAAATGGCATCCTGGCCTGTGTCAGTGATATAGTGCAGCCAGCAGGAGCAGGGCAGGGATTGTCCCCCTGTACTCAGCACTGATGAGGCCACACCTCGAATCCTGTGTTCAGTTCTGGGCTCCTCACAACAAGACATTGAGGGGCTGGAGCGTGTCCAGAGAAGGGCAATGGAGCTGGGGAAGGGTCTGGAGCACAAGTCTTATGAGTAGTGGCTGAGGGAGCTGGGGGTGATTAGCCTGGAGAAAAAGAGGCTGTGGGGAGACCTTATCACTCTCTACAGCCTCCTGACCGACAGGATGTATTGTTGGGGTTGGTCTCCTCCCCCAAACACCAAGCAATAGGACAAGAGGAAATGGTCTCAAGTTGCTCCAGGGGGGCTTAGATTGGATATTAGGAACAAGTTCTTCACCAAAATGTTTGTCAAACACTGGAACACGCTGCCCAGGGCAGTGGTGGAGTCACTGTCCCTGGAGGATGTGGTGTAGGTGTGGTGCTTAGGGACATGGTTTAGTGGCTGACTTAGCAGTCTTAGGCTAATGGTTGAACTCAATGATCTAAAGTGTCTTTTCAAACCTAAACGATTCTGTGGTTCATTCCCTTGATTCTGAGATATTGTTTCTTAACTATATTTATATAAAATTGTGTTCATTGCTTTTCATTTAATTAGCACCAAAATATTCTGCAGATTAAATTAAAACATTTAATGCAATTGAGGAAAGAAAAAATTCCTTCATTTGATCAGACTGTAATAGCATACTATAGTGACTAGTTTTAATCTATAGAAATAGATTAAAAGAAACACCAAGAACAATGCATGGTGATATTCTCTCAAGAGTCAACTGGCTTTGGATCAGAGACAATCATTTTCCAGACATGGTAACTCTGACTATAAACGTTCAAAAAATTTCTCCTATGAATTCATCTTACCATTTTTATACTTTCAAAATATTTTAATCACAAATTAATCACAATTTTCCATTACCAAGAGTTACACCACACTGTAGAAATCCAGAATAGTATCTCCCTAAGTCTGTTTTAAAACCATCAGCTAACAACAATCGTCAAACCTGTAAACTTCACTCCACTGGAGACAATGGATTTCTTTTGTACAAAAACAAACCAGGAAAGAATGAAGACAAAATGGATTTTCATGTCACCTAAAGGATTGCAAGTTAGTTCAGGTTTCCATTAAATTTTAATATTGTATCAATATAGCTTTTAATTAAAATATTTTTAAGAGGAATAAGCTATTTCAGATTATATACAAATTTAGTTTATTGTTTTAATATAATCCTCTTAATTTAATGACATGAGACAGGAATGTTAGTCTATATGTACAAAATGATTTAATTTTTAGGATCCTGCTGAGTTGAGATGTGGTAGTAATACTAAACACTGTCTATTTAAACAGTTTCACTTAGTAATAAACAGTGTGGCGAAGCTTACTGAGTGCACGCATTTATGTGCAAATCGTGCTTACATAAATCTCTGTGCAGCATTATTATTACATGTTCAGATATGTTAATGATGACAACACAACTGACACACATCAGAAACAAGATTAAAAGCGTAAAATCACACAAAATATGTGACAAGAAAAAAAAAAATCAACTTTCCTAATGGTAATAACTGCCTGGCCCCTATCTGCTTAGAAAACAAAGAAAAAACAGTTACTACAAAAATAAAAGGAAAAAAACTGTATAAAAATGAGTAACAGACCAAACTCCCTAATATTATTGTATTGTTTTTCAATTTTCCTAAACAATGAAATAGATAACATAAAATTTGTTCTAAGTTGTTTAGTTCAGACGACTGAAAGAATTGCTTGAGTGTTTTATTTTACATACAGTGACAATGAAATGGATGGGAATTAATGGAGGTTAAAAGTTCTGTTCTCTCTCTATACCCATGAAAAACAGCACATTACTTTCTTCCCATCTATTGCAGGCTCTCCTCTGCCTCATCATTCCCTTCACACCCAAACCCCAGTGCTTTTGATCAGTCTCTCAAACACCCAGAACTGACCTGCTTCTGGGATCTTCTAGCATCATTCCCACACTCCCCTTCACCTTTAAGTAGTGGTCATTCTGGAGGCTCTTTGTGTTTTTAATCAAGTCCCATTTTTAAGCAAAACATAAAACTTCTAACAGTATTTCTTAATATATTATTTAAAGCTTTTTTTTCCTGTACACTGCTACATATCCCTCATACCTGACATTTGCCACTGGGTCATGTGTAAGTTCAAGCACAGGTAAAAAGAAGTATTTACAGAAGAATGATTTTGAAAACAGTTCCATAATGAATTCACAAGTATCTAAAAAACGAAGTCTGTTCCAGTAACTTTTTCCTTGGCCCAGTTCTGAAAAATAAAAATTTGGAGATATTATCTGTCAAGATCTCAATGTCAGATAGAAAACATTTCACAGGTTGACCTTCAACTTAAAGATGATAATCACAGGCATCAAAAGACAATTTCTCAGTCTATCTCAATTCTTTCTTTTAGTAAAAAACTAACATTCTGAATTCAATTAATTCTGTCAGTGAGCACTTGAAAAAGCAAAAGAGCAAGTGAACTAGCTACTGTGTTAAAACAAGTCCTGTATGTCTTTCAAACCATGTCATAGGAGTATCAAAATTACTGTGTAAACATTAAGGAATGTTAATGAGAACTGTTAAAACTTCTAAGCTATCTTTAAAACACACAGCATACACCTAAACATCAACTTTAGATGACTGATTAATAAATTAATTTCTGAGATTTATTCAGCGCTTCTTACGCTGAAGCCTCTAGAGAATTTTACATCTACAGAGGAACTCTGCTGTTTACATTGCAGCAACCACAGTTTAGTAATTTTGGCTAAAAGAAGAAGGGTTGGAGGGCAATTTTGGCATATTATCAATTTTTGCATTGCCTCTTGCCCTATCCCTTTGTATAAGCTCCAGATACATTCCTCACATGTGCACAGCACATTTTGCTGGTGATAGTATGAGCAACTGAATTTCTTCCAAGCATAGTCCCTCCAATGATGGAAGGAAATTACACTGATAAATGTAATTGTAAACAGATCTTCAGTCAAAACTAACTTCCATTTCTCGGTAATCGAGGAAAGATCATCTTACGTTCAATCAGTTTCTGAATAACCTCATGTCTCTGTTCTTGTTTGCGATTGTAGCGCAAATAAACGCAGAGAGTCCGAGCAGCTGCTTTTTGGACTGGCAGGACATTCTTGAAAGAAATAAAGGAAGCACAACTTAACATGTCTGAAAGAGTATGACTAAAACCATATACAGAATTAGAAAAAAAATAGCTAAAAAGTAGCTTAACTTTATAAATTTTGAAATAAACGTCATAATGAAAGGGAGAATTAGTAAGTTTGGACAATTCATGAGACACCTGCTCCTTTGTTCTTTGTGCCCAGCTTGTACATTTAACTATTTTATAAGCACCCTAAAACATTCCATGTTTGCAAGGCACCTCCTGCGCTGCAGGTGTTAGAAATAAAACTTACATCATCTTCTCTTACAACAGTTTTATTCTTGAATTATCTCAGTAAAATTTCAGACTAGTAGCTCTAAATGATAATTCATTTTAGAACTGCAGCGGTCTTTCATAAAGAACAAACACAATGTAATGCGTGGAATCAGGAAAAAGAAGGCATATTTCAGAAGAAAAAGTTTTGATTTAACTAGAAACAAGCTGATGATAAGCACAGGGAAAGGAAGAAGTCTTGGGTAGGAGGAAAACAGTCAATGCAAATTTTGCTTCTCAAATGGGGGCAGGTTTTCAGCAAAAATTCTCATAGAAAAAATGCCACAGCTTGATATGAAAGGAATAGCACTTTAAGATTAAAATAACACAGGAAATACTACACATAGCAAATATCCAATGGTCTAACTTGCACTAACAAATAAAAACAAATGAGAAAGCAATAGGTAGGCTCACATTTGTCAAAATGATTGTCAACATCCTGTGAAGAAACCGGTAATAGATCTGATCACTTGATATGATATGAGGGAGACATGCATATTTCTGCAGTAACTTCTCATGTGTTCTCCATTTTAAAGAAGTTGCTGCTCTTTGTTCTGCTGTTGTTAATGCAGGAATCAAGTCAGGAATAGAGAGTAACTAGAACCAGAAAGATAAACAATAATGTTTCATTTTCAAGCTATGTGTCTTGTAACTTTTCTTAAAAAGCAAATCACAGCAATATATGAAGGGATGACTAATTCAAAAGTTATTTCAGTACCTAACTAGATACACTTTCATTTTCAATCCCTTCTCCTGACACAAGAAAACTAAACACTGTTGTCTTTGTAACATCCTTTTACAGATATTAAGACCATTATGCCAACTCTCCTCAGCATTCTCTTTCTCAAACTAAATGAATCCCATTTCTCTTTTATCTTCCTAATCTTTGCAGCTACTGTTCTCAATTCCCTAATTGGTTTTAGTAGGAATTAATTTTAGTAAGAATTATACATCTTTTCTCAGTAGAAGGCAAAGAATTCATACTAGCCAAGCATAATTCCCTTTAGCATTAAGAAAAATAAAACAGGCTGCCACACCTGACATTGTATTTGCTATATCTTATACATATTTACAGCTGTAAACATCTGACAAATTCAAATTTTTAAATTACACTGTCAACTTCTGTCTGCATAAGAAAATAAATTTCTTCAGTTCTTATACTGCTGCAGTATCTCAGTTTATCCATACATTTAGGAAGTATGCTCAAAAACAGCATCCTTTCCATCTTAGAGGTGAGGAGTCATGGAATAAACCATCATCCAGAGCCACATAAAATTAAATTAGAAAAGGTGGGAGCAGAGTACAGATCTCTTAATTCAGTGTCTTTACTTCAGGAAATAGATTTCCTTCTAGCTGAAGCCTGAAAATGGCACCCATGAGCAACTGACACATCAATGTGAAAAAGATTTAAAATAGGTATTAACTATCATTACCTTAACATGAAACCAAGTTTTGTTTCCACTTAACTGTGGTTAATTAGAAAAAGAACACATATAAACTGTTTATTTTCATATTAACTCTAATATTTCCAATTTTTTTAAATGTTAAAGCTTATAAAGTCAACAATCAAATAAAATCCAAACAGAAACTCCCTATCTCTCCAAAGCAGAAACTAATCATGAAAGCCTTTTCCTACAAAATTTGTCTGAAATTTGGACAAGAGGACATTTAGAAAGACAATTTTAAAAAACCCATGAGAATACCCACCTTGCTTTCTGATCCATTTTTTTCTCTTCCATTAGTCATTAGTTCAAGGATTTCAGGAAGGTGACCTACTAGCGCATCTAATACCTATTTAAAGAAAGGCTGCATGAAAGAGGTCTGTAAATGAATTTAACTTCATTTTTGACTCTCACCAATATATCCCTGCTGACACCTTTCAAGTTACTGCTCTCTCATGTTGAAAAAAAAACAGAGACTAGTTGCATTGATGAGATATTTTAATGCAGTTAGTAATATAAGCACTACAGGTCTCAGTTTTTATTTATGTGATCAGACAAGTTTTTCAACTGGAGTAGTCTGACTTACTACTGGAGTAACCGGTATCAGAGGAAATGGTGACTTCTTTTCTCAAATATATGTATGTCTCTTTTTTCCATCCAAAAAAAGTCTCACTATGTTAACTGCAATATAACTGATTCATGGTCTATGCAAGTTACCTTGGACCAAAACTCTTTCTGTAAATCTTGATCTTCAAAACTTACACAACTTCTTTATCTCCTCTTCAATTAGACAATAAAAATAAAACAAAGCAAAACCCCTTGAATCCTATTCACTACTATTTTAATACAGCATTAAACCCAAATCTTTTTAGAGTTTGTAAAGTAAAAAATAATACAGCAATTAAAACTATTTAGAATTAGTATTTTTAAAAGCTAATAAATTTAGTGTGGTTTTACTAAATTCAAACACCTTCCTATTTTCTTTCTTTTTATTCACAGAAGGCTGGCATCTTTGTGCATAGTCTGTGCAATAGAAGTAAAAACTGTTAATCATTTCAAATTGTTACTCTACTGTGTTAGTGAAGAGTTATTAAACATGAAGATAATCTGCCTTGGTCTAACAAGCAAAAGAAGTTCCAGTAAAAGTGTATTACCTCCAGTGATTCATCCTGTAATAGTGTAACCAGTTCTTTATGTATTGTATACACATCGGAATTTAAAAGCTTAGCAACCTAAAAAAATGACAGAAGAGTTAGCAAGGTGAAACATTCTTTAGTTCTATGGCACAACACTGTTTCCTTACTTTACAGCAAGCATAAAAGACATAGAAAAAAAGTGTTTAATATTAGCCTCCTAAAGTTGTGTACTTTCCCACTGATCACATTAAAAATATGCCTTTATAAAGAACATGAGTCAAGAAAAAGGTCTATTATCTAACTATGAAACATGCTTTTAGAATTGATTCTATTTCACATTTACCTAAAATGTTTTAGGCTGCACTGAAAGGCTAGAAATTTCCTTGTGGAATATTCAAATGTTGTAAGTTAGGAGAGTTAAGAGTCAGCCTGCTGTGTAACTTACAGAAGATAAAACACAAAATTTTCTTAGCCTGTGCTGGATTTTAAGTTTCCCCAACCTTCCACCTGAAGTTTTCACTCCTTACTTCTTTTGGTTTTTGACTGTGACTTGTGTAATTCATAAGTCTCATGTACATTTTTAAAAAACATTAGCCATCCATCTCCATGCTATAAAAAAAGTTTTAT
>VXBU01000720.1:711011-754939 GCA_013400315.1 Bombycilla garrulus | reverse complement strand
AGTAATCCAGCTAGCAGGGAATGCCATAAATTACTCATTTTTGTCTGTCACGTGGTTGCATAGTTAAGCTGTTAAAATTAAATCAACAAGAACTAAATGTACATTTTGACCAAGACCTAATTTCACAGATTTTTTAAAAATGAGCTAAAATACTTTCCTTATATTTAGGCAGTACCTTAATAGTGTTATACAGCTAAAAAAATATTATGTAAAACTTGATGCTAATTTTGCCATTTCAGCAATTATGTTGGACATTCATTCATTAAAACAAGGCTTCAGCAGGTAATGAGAACTGGAAATCCACACATCTTTCTTACAACGGCGCAAATAAAGCTGTTTTCCCCTTTACTATTCATTTAAATGTTTTCAGCAAACTGCCTAATTTACCAATTTCCCCAGCAACAAAATGGGATCAAAGCGGAGCTCAAAGACTGAAACACAAGGATTCTCAGTGAAAGAATATGAAAGCATTGAAGATTTCCCTATACTGGTTTCTATATTCAGGAGAGTGCATTTTAATTTCTCGAATTCACTCCATATAGTTAATATTACCTATGCATTTGTACATTTTTTAAATTTTATGAAAGAACAGAGTAGAATTTATATAAGCTGAATTGAAATATAAGAATACATATGCTGCTCCAGCTGCATAAATTTCCAACTAGTTTCACATTAAATTGAGCTTTTCATTTAGATTTGTTCCACATATATATTCCTCACGTACACCAGCAAACTACAGTTCTAAAGGTTTTCAGGCATCCAAGGGGGAAGTTCCTTTCTCCCATTTGTCTGTTTCCTAATATTATTGAAAAACTTAAAATATTATAGCTACTACATTTGTTTATATTTGTGGCACTATATCACCAAAAGTTTCTTCTAGATTTGCTCCTTACAATCTGGCCTAGCAGTAATCTTTTGTAGACAAATGTCACACAAATAAAATAATGTGTGTATATGGGCTATATACAGAGGCTAGAAGGAACTGAACACCCTTGACAAACTAAATAATTTCATTACATTTTCTCAAGTCCTTTTATTCTGGTTGAACAGTCACAAATGTAAGCTTAAAGATTAAAATAAAATAAGATAAAAACACGTGAGCAATAACAAAGAAGCACTGTAGACTTACTTCTAAGAAGCTTACAGCCATGGTATATCTGACAGGAACTTCAGGGTCATGACAAAGGCAGAAGAATACAGAATAAAGTTCTAAATGGAAGTTCTTTGGATCCACAAAAACAATCATGGCCTGTGGAAGGATGAAGTTCTTTTTTAACTACACAGGTAAAGGATGACTAGCAGACATTATCAGATGAACTTGAGAGATAACAGGTAGTTATTTTACAGAGAAGTGTGGAGGTTTTGCTGGCCTTGTTAAAACACAGGCAGCAGCCAAAATCCAAACTTGAGAGCTAAACCAAATTTATTATCTTCCAGACATGCTGTAGCCTGTTTTTCTGAAGATAAGGACTAAAACCATGAAACATAAAACTTCAGATTTATAAATATTGTTAATATTTATTGTACTCTAGCAAAAACTGCAAATGGATACTTCAAAAACAAAGAAAACTCAGGCAGGAACATGACTAAAACATCAATCTGAGCATCCAGTTTCAATCTCCAACTCCCTAGAATGATATGGCATGCAGTAAATGCAGAAGTGTAGATTAAAGTGGTTTCAAACTGGGGACTCTGTTTCACAGACCTTTTCCCAAATCCGTTTTGCTAAGCATTTGAAGAAAATGTGTAGCAAAGAATAAGACCAATAAACTCTTAGAACACCATTTCCTCAGTCAAAATTTGCCAATAATTTTCTGAGGCTCTGCAAAGAGTAGTATTTCCTGCTAACTCTTTTGGACAACCTCTTTTTGGAGTAACTGAAACTTTGCAGTAAAGAGCTAAAATCTAGCTAACAATTAACAATTTGTGAATAACACCTCTATCACTTGCATAGTCCTATTTAGTGAACTATATGCACAACAAAAATATCAAACCTTAAATAAATATTACTTACTGGAAAATTGTAAGCACAGTTCTTCCTCACTGAAATATACTTCTTTTCCTGTTCCAGAGTTTGCAGATGCAGTTGATTATCATTATGCCCATTTTCCTGCTGTAAACCCAGTGTGGAAAGTTTCTTATAAAATTCCAAAAACCGCAAGTGCTGTTCAGGAGTAAAAATGCCTCAAAAAAAGAAAAAAAAAACCAAACAAACAAACAGAACAACAAACTTTCCTCATTACAAATGCTATTAATAATATACCCAGTACACACAAGTACTCAGAACAAACTGGAATGTAACTAGCAAAAAGAATGCAAAAACTACAAGTACATTAGTAATAAGAGAATAACCAAGAAAAGGCTCAATTTTCTATTCCAGAGAGGGAGGAAAGCTGTCAGTGACTAGTACAAAGAAGGCTGAAATGCTTAATAATTTTATTTTGTTTTTCAATCATCAGGCTGAGTATAATTAATAACTCTGACAAAGAGTCCAGCTTTAAGTAGAGAAGCAACAAGTCAGTGGATCTTAAACAAGAAATTTTCAAAGTGTGCAGTCAGATGTGCTTCATTCTAGTATTCAAAATAATTAAGTACTAATTGTTGAAATCTTAAGTAAGTCAAATTACAGAATAGAAAAGGGCTGAAGCGGTACTGATATTTAACAGCAGGGGAGGGAAACAACAAACCATATAATTACATAAGTCAGGTTACTTTCACATGTTTGAAAAAATTGAAACCAAAAAGGAGATAAAAAATCTACTACTAATTACCAACATACACCCACATATACCCCCCAAAAAAATAGCAGTAGCCAACATGACAAAAGGAAAACTTGTCAAACTGATTCAATTTCCTTCTATGTGTAGGATAACAGGACCTGTGAAACAAAAGAGGCAGTAAAGGTCATGACTTTCGCAACAAGGGACCAGGAATGATAGATTAAAAACTATAAAGGTGCTTCAAAACTGATTTGAAAAACAACTAAGAGAAATCTACCCATGTACTACTGACAAGATAGGCAACTGCATAAAGTTCTATCCTAGTTGTGGTTCTATTCAGTATTTTCATTGATTTTCTGGATCCTAGACAAGAGACTTTTCTTATTTATTATTCTGAAAGCATCAACCAAGGACAGAAACTGCTTATTCTTCAGAAGACAGAGTTTAAAATTATCTTCAGTAATTGGACATATGGTCTTAAAACTTTAGACTATTATTCCATTCGAACAGTAAAGTACCATGCTTAGCCTGATCTGCACCACCTGCACAAGGCCAGGAAACAGAAAGACTAACTAGCTGCTAGACTTTTTTAAAAAGGCAAATTTTCATATTGAAAAATGTGAACAGCAGTTTATCTGGCAAGACACATGAAGTAACCCCTTCTCTTCATTCCACTGTCCTAAGGCATAACACTTCAGGAAAAATATGAACTTGTCACATGGAGTTCAGAGGTGAAGAAAGATCAGGAATTAGTCATTCAGCCTAAAGAAAAGAAGACTGGAAAAACATGATAAACACAGCTGTGACTGTCCTAGCTCTCTGTTTCTGAAAATAAAATTTTGACACTGTGGAACAGCCATTTCAAGTGATCTGTAGGGAAGCAACAGTCACTTTGATAGTCTCTAACATACAGGAAGGTTCATTTTAAAGAGCTGTAGGAAAGATCAAAGGTTTTAAGACTCTAGGGGGAAATTATAATTTCATGTAAATTATAATTTTCATATAAAGCCATGATTCTGTGCTGTTCCTCCACAAGTAATACATGGTGGGCAGAGTTATCAAGGAAAGTTGTGCTGTGCTCAAGTGAAAATTCAAGCACAAATTATGGGTATAAAAATTATGAATACAGATTTGGCCTCAGCTGCAGCTGGGGAATCCACATGGCATTGGGTCTCCTTTCTCGCCTGAAGTTCCTTATGGGCCACACTCTGCACTGTGCCTTAAAAAGTAGATCAAGCACAGAAATGAAAAAAGTTAACATCATCATGTTTTCAAAGGTTTATAGTTTCAAAAACTAAGGCATCCAAATCGCAAGCTCCAGAATAACCAAATAAATCAGTCAAACTAATAAAGAAAAAACACCATGTTTCCATCTTCGACCCTGTCTAAATAAAACAAAAACAACAATAAACAATATGCAGTTGGTCACCCTATGAAGAAATTTCCAAACTCTAACTAAATACCATTTCATTTGGTAGTATACAAATCTGGATATTTTCCAAGGGGTTAAAATTCTCCAATCTTCTCTCATTTTTTAGATTTTTAAAAAGAAATTAAATCATACCATATAATCCATTACACAGTTTCCCTAAATGGAAAGATAAAGAAACTAGGATAGATTCATCTGCTTTGAAGGATTTTTCACAGAACGATTTCACTAATGGGAGAACAGTTTGACTCCGATCATCTGAAAAACAGAAGAATTTTTTAGAGTTAGCCATTTGTCAACATTTTAAAAAGAGCATAGAGACTGAACTTCTGTAAATTGAGAAAAATTTCATTTAACATTCTTGGGATTACTTCTGGCAGGCACTCACTGAAGGTACAAAACGAGGTAGAGAGAATGATCCAAAATTTAGTACTTTTCCTGCTATACTCATTTGTTTGTTTGTTGTTAGTGAAAAGGCATCCCCCAGTAAAGGATGAGGGGGAGGATAAATAAACACTAAGACACTACCAAGCATAAATGATAAGTGACATAAACAATAAGTCACTCCCTTCTCCATTCACCAAGAATATAAAGAAAGAATTCTGCAGTACTCCTACAACAAGATTTCCTACAATAGTGGGAATACAGGGAAATCAAGACTGAACATGACTGTGACGGTAAATAGAAAAATCAGGGTATGCGGCAAGTTAATTTTTTAAACCTACTGGAAATTGTTTCAAATTTTTTGGTATATAATAAATTCACAGAGAATCAAAATAATTAAGGACACAGGAAAGAAATGAAATCATTTAGAAACTAAAGCCAAATCCAAGCACTCTGTGTCCTTATAAAATAAAGGAGCAAATGTTTGAAGAAATTTCTATCTTTGGACTTATTTTAAATAAAATCATTGTATTAAAATGTTTGAGTTTTAAAGGGATCATGATTTTTTAGTGGTAGATCAACACCAAAATTCAGCAAATAATTGTGGCTGAACAAAATTAGGTTGGCCTGAAGAAATAATTTTATATCATGGGAAAGAAATTCTAGGATGTAACTTTGGGTCATCTACCTTCAGTAGTGTTCATTTTATAGTTCTGCCATGAAAGCAAAACCCATGCAAACCCAATTTCTAGAAACATTCCTTAAAAACCTGTAAATAACACCTGATTACTTTCTCTAAGCTTCTTATAGTAACTCAAAGCAGTAATTACAGCAGAGAGTGGGGGAGGAGGAGTGAAGACTGAGAGGTGCAAAGAGAGGCACAAACTTGATAGTATCAATACAGAGGTTCAAGAATTATTAAATTAACCTACTATCATACTTACTGATATAAACACTAACTGCTAAAAAGTCCATTTACAGTATTTTCCACAAAACTATATTATTTTTTCTTTTCTTTACCCACCCCTCTATACGGCTTAAATACAAGCATATATTGTAGTAATTCAGCACCATGTTCCTGTACAGTACATTTTTGTTGAGCTAACACTTTGCATTCTGTGTACTGATAGCACTACATTAATTAATTAAATACAAGTAATACAACCGTCCCATAATTTACAGTAATTTTACTCATTCCATTTAAGAATATTATATTAGAAACCTGGAATACGATAACTGATTTCATGACAATTAGCCCAACTCCCGTAAAACCTTCTGCATATAAAGCACTGCAAGGTATGAAATATAAGGAAATCTAAACGACAAAGCAATGAACAAGATAAAATCAGAAATGTCTGAGTAACGCAGTTGGAAAAAAAAGCATTTAAATACAATTATAAGATGCACTAGAGCACTAAGAATTGGACTAAGCCTAAATTAAATGCTTACCTGCATCAAACATATCAAGCAGATTCACTAAGGTCTCAAAAGCTGCCAGGCGTACACTGCTGCCCTCATCTCTTGCCAGTTCCACTAACTCAGGAAGCACCACAGCTTTTGTTAGTTCTGTCCTGCAACGTGAAGCAAGCAGGCAAAAGAAAAGCTACAATGAAACAATACTGCCACTGCAAAACAGAACTCTTCCTTGAAACATTCATTTAGATACTTTTTGGGTAGTCAAGAAGAAAAAACTGAAAATTTCTAAGGAAATAAAAGTTAAATAAAAACCTCCAGTCAATCTCAGGACTTTTCTTCTTTGTCATCCAAAGAAACTTGCAAATTTTAAATGCAAAACTTCATCATTTAAAAAGCATTCAAGTTAGCTCAAAATAAATTAGAGAAAATGTAGTCTGAAAAAAATAATTAGAAAAATACACTATTTCACTGTATCAGTAAGAAATTTTTTATGATCAAATATGCTCAATATGATGGTCCAAAGTCAAAATTTAATAAGTATGAGCCATGTTGGATTGAAGTGTCTGGAAATTTTATACAACAAAGATGAGCCTTCTTTACAGCAAATAGCTATTGCTCAGAGAAAATGCAATTTCCCAACTAGTCTAAACACTGGCTTTTGGCCTTGGTTTAAAGTAGTAAAGAAAGGGTTCTGCTTGTCCTTTTTTGCCTTGGTATGTACTGACTTACTAACATACTGCTAATACTTAACTCCAGGATGCTGAAATAAAAATGCTTAAATATCCCTTTCAATCAGACTAAAGCAGCAACAGCTGCCACTTTTGTAAGTCAGTATAAACATTCAAATAAAATTATGAGAAAATAATAAAATAATTTAGTGGCAATAATAGTAACTAGTAAAAATAAGCATTTGGACTGTTGACATTACACCTTTAATATTTACCTGAAATTTTGCTCATGTCTGTTTAGTTATTCTTTTATTTACCTATAACCTATTCATCCTCAATATGACACACTGGAATAGCTCTCATACTGAAAATACTCAGTGTTCACCATTTCTCATGAGATAAAATAATCTAAAGCATTTAGAAGTGATTAAGTAAAAACTTCAGAGAGAGAACAATCTATTCAAATACATTAATGCTAAAAAAAAAAAAAAAAAGTTGGTGAGGAAAGACACAAAGAAAAATACACAGGACAGACCACTAATTGATAACAAAGTATTTAGCTCTATCAAACCCACTATTCTAAGGCAGGGTAAATTACCAGTAATGCTGTGACTTGCCACTACATAGTACCTGTGATATTTTTTTAAAATTTCAACTCCCAGGTGGTAGAATCAGTGAAATTTGGTTCATTTTAAAGACACTAAACAGAATTAAGAAATTTCCTTTCCAGTATGGTTACTTATTAGCATAAGATCTAATCTACCTCTGCTCTCTCACACTGGGTAAGGAACACTACTTAATAAATTTTCAATTCTGTAGAAAAAGTAACTGCTTTTTCTCCTCCCTGACAAAATAACAGGTAGAGAGATCTGGAAGTTTAAAATATTTGTTCTCTCAGAGACCAATCCTGTGTGTAATTAACATTTTCTTTTATTAAAGTTTCAGACTTTTTTAATCCTATGTGTGAATATCGAAGACCTTCAAGCTTTGAGTAAAAGTCGATACTGAGCTGAAATTTGCTTACAAAAGCCATTTAGTATCCTTTCTAAAAACACTGCACATTAATTGTTAAAACTGCTAATACTTCTCAGAATTTTTAAATAAGCCAAATATCACCAATGGCTAATTGAGGCTTGAAATTAGCTTCATTTCAAGAAACTATCGATGAAGTCACTATTTACAAAAAACTTCTGGGTTTATGGTTCAGCAAGTTTACTGTAAAAGAGAAAGAAAAATCTACAAGTGGAAAAGAGACAAGTGCCAACAGCCAATTACTAAGAACACATCTGTACATTCCTAATTCAGTATTGAATATGCATGAATTCAGCAATTTTAAAAGGAGTTTTTAGGTTAACATTTTAGAGAAATATTTTGCATTTAAGATCAGTCAGACAAATTGCACTCACCCTATTCCACGGGCTACATGTTCCAGTTGCTGACACATGGAAGTTCTAACTTCATATTCCACATCCTGGCACAGTGATTTTACCAATGGAAGAACCTCTCTTTTAATACTAAAAATGTGAACATTTTTAATTAATATATAGAACAAGGATATATAAAATCTATTGAGTAGTACTGAACTTGACTCACATATTACTTCTTTATCCCATATATTACTAATTTATCACACACAGTAAATGATTTTATTGATAATCAGCAATTAGAAAAGAATGTTGTACATTGGATGCAAATATGTGCTACGAAGAAACAGGAAAAGGAATATTTACTGTCATTATCATTTGCTCATATTTCATCTATTATATCTTATAAACTACAAAAATGGTAGGTAGGCTACTGTATGAGAATGCTCACTTAATAGTCCTCATTTAATAACCATCTTCAGTACAACTTCTGAACAGCCACTCAGAGAATAAAAAGATTATTAAAATAGAAATAAAAAATCCCAATTAAATATCTGTAATACCTCATCTTTGATATGTAGGTATCAACCAAGACATAATATGGAAGAAAGAAGAAAAATAATTTAAGATTAAAAGCTTGAATATTGCAATGCCTTCAGGCAAGTAGACCAAGTATTCATGGAAATCAATGGCAGATACAAAATAAAATTTTTTATTCCTATTTCAGTAAAACCACATTATTATAACTTGGCAGAATCAGCCATTGTGTTTAACTTTCACTGCCCAAGGTTCTGTCATAAGTATTCATAAAATATCTCTATAAAAATCCTTATGTTATTGCAAAACTCAAGATAAAGCATGTGTAGACACTGGCATGCAAATTTTCAAGCCAGCTTGCACAGCTTCCATTCATTCCAGTGAAAATTAATTTACTTCTTATAGAAAAATGTAGCCCCAAGTTTCAAAAATTGTACAGTCTTGGATGTTTGGCAATTTAGAATACACTAAATTAGGGGCTACATTGAAAAAAAAAAGACTTTTAAACTTGGAACAGAAGGTACAAAAACTAATGTCCTGTGGCAAGGACAGGATATAAAATAACCTGGGAGTAACATCACATGCAAATTTTTTAATTACAGTATAAATTTTATGAGGAAGAACTGTGCCATTCTGCAGAAGAAAGTGAAGATATGCTTATATATTGCCTCCTCCTGAGGATAGGTATATCTTCTGGGCCTATATCAAGAGCCCTTCTGAAAGGGGAATGAGAGTGCATCCTGAATTTTAGCCCCATTCTAAACCTGAGGACTCAGCTCTCTTTTCAGGGCTCTGAACTGCACTCAGAGCTCTCCAACAGAAGAACAAGATGTCCCAGAAAATTCTGAGTTATCTTCTTAAAAAGCAGTGGCTGTGCAGAAAAGGCGCTAAGACCTGTTTACTGAAATGAGGGGATTCCTACTTCTGAACAGCAAGGAATCATGCTGAAGAAACACCACCAAAAATGTGATTATTATGGCTACTAACTAACACTATTGTATTTTCACATATTATTACAAGTAATCCATAAAGTAATTTATTTCCATGCAAATGTACCATCAAATAAATAAATGCAACTGCTATTCTGACAGAGTCCTAGAGATTTGGAACATAAAGATTTGGTAACATTCCCAAAAAATACTACTCTACCATTTTCATTAACTTTTGAATGTCCAAAAAATATAGTCTAAACAGCAAATGAAGATTTAGTTTTCTTTTGGGTACTTCTAGTTATTTTTTATTGAAGAAAAAAAAAACCCATAACCTAAATAAATTCATTCCTAAATGTCTTGTAATATTGTCCTGTTCTTATTTTCTGTTATGCTGAATTCTCACAGTTTGGGGAAGATCAAAATCATTATTAGAGTGGACTTCCTCAGCCTGGGTAAACTGACCAAGGAATGTACCACACCAACTGCTTTGGGCAGATGGGTGTCTCAGATTTATTTTCATCACTGCATCCTCTTCTGTCCAGACTCACAGACATTGAATCTAAGAGCTGGATACTATCAGGCAACAGCAGTAGTTCCTGATACATCTACATATTAATTAGGGATAGAGGAAACCAGATCTACATGCTAAATTTGGTTTAATAATAAAATGTTATGCATGGAATTCTTCTTTCTATGACAAGAAACTCTAAGGAGATGAAGTTGTGTTTTGTGCCTGTATGTTTGCAGAGAAATCCACTGTATGGCTTATTTTCTAGTAAGAAAAACAATATGGAAGAATGGCATGAAAGTAATATCCATTCAAATCTGTGAAAGAACATACAAACTCAAGTTATAAAATTATGAACATCAGCAAGTCTGAACATGCTAGTTAAATAATGAAAGGGATCTGTGGAAGAAAAAAGCATTTTGTTTTTGCAATAAAGTCTACTTTTCTTGTAGTAATTTTTGTTCACTAACAAAGAAATACTGGTTTACACTGTAAATGTGTGGAATGTGAAATGAAAATACATTGAACATCTACTTACATATGAGCTTCAAATTTGTTAGCTACTTTTCCCATGATTTTGCAACTAACTAAGCGGGCCTGAAGTGTTTGAGAAAGCTGTGCTTTGGAACCAAGTGGATTCAGGATCTACATAGAAATAAAGAAGAAATATGCGCAGAAAAACTGTGAGCATTAAATAATGCATTCCTCCTCTTAAAATAAATCTAGAAAAACATATTCCAAGTGTCATTTACCTTTCCACTGAATTAATACTAACAATAATGGCACCTATGCACATTAATAGTTGATTTTGTTTAAATGACACCTTTAAAATTACATTGCAATTAGATTTTGGAGGTGACTAGAATAATTTCTTTGTTTCTTCCAACCTATTTTTTTACCCTTTAGAAGTTGATTTTTTAAACAGTTCTGGATTTTACTTTTATTTTAATAATAATTTTTGTACTACACAAAAAAAATCATATATTCAAATCTCCATATTGTTTTAAATTAAACACAGTCAATCTGCCTATTGCAAAACAAAACATGAATACTTAAAAGTGAATAAATTAGCTGGCTAATGGGGACTGGCATTATAACTTAGTGACAGATTTTCCTCTTTCTTGAGCTACACAGTGAAAACTTAAGAGTCTTTGCAGTGCATTAAAGTTTTGGTGCACCAAGAACTACTGAAATACACTAAGGAATGGATCTCAGCATTTAGTTCCATTTAGCAGATATTGGAATTTTAGTCCAATAGTAAACAAAAGGTAGTTTCTTCATGAAGACATAGAGTGGGATACTATCCTGTAAACCAAAACAGGATGCAGGAAAACATGTTACTGAGAATACAAAGTGCAGTGGAAGTGTTACAGTGGAGTGTAAGTAAGTAAGCATCGACTTCATTTGCTGAAGAACACTGCTTTTCTTAAGGTGACCTTCCTGCTCACTTTTCGCCCATTCATCTCTTACAGTGTTCCACAACCATTACCATTTTCACAGGAATTGCCACAAATCTGACTGAGGTGAATAAAAACTTGCAGGGAAATACAACCTCACAATCTTAATTTTTTTGTTTTGGTTTGGTTTTTTTGGGTTTTTTTGTTAACATGAGAGATTAGTATTACCTCATGTCTGACAGTTTCTTTTGGTAAAGCTTCTATTACAGCAAGAAGAGTTTCTAACCATGCATTGCTGACACCTGTTTAAAAGAAATTAGTTATATGTTTTCTCTTATATTGTACATAAAACAACTAAACCAAAACATACACCAGTTCTACAAAATTTGCTCTAACTTTTTATGCACCTCTTCAAGGAGCTATGTATCTGAAAGCCACTATATTAACATTCAAGACTTCAGAGTAAGAAGTAGGGTAAGTAAGAAACAAAGTCTGCCCCCAGTTCTTTTCCCTTTCCAATTCCTATATAAAATTAATAACTACTTTGATTGCTCTATAAAGCTAATTTCCCTTATTTAGATGCATATTCTTTTATTGTTCCCACTGGAACTTTCTACTTGCACAACAGGCCTTTCTTTTCCTTTGTATTCTAAAATTAGTGTCAAAGAAATTAAGAAAAAATAACCAACACGGAAGAAATGTCAACCATCCTTCCTCCATTTTCTCAGCCACAAAATGTTGGTACTTCAGGAGAAGCTCAGACTCAGAAAGAACTCTGGGATTTAATCCTTTAGACAAAATGAGAGGGGGTTTTTTGCTTCAATCAGAATTACATTTAAATATCAGTATGAAAGTGGTCATCATGCAAAAATCTTTTCATTTATGCAAGTCTAGATACAAAGTCACAGTGATTGCACCCACTGTTGACACAGAATTGTAGAGTCAGAAAGGAAACAAAACATGTAGAGGTCATCAGTCCCCAGGGTAGCTGTACAGCCCTGACCTGCATCTCTGTGTTCCAGGTTCTGGAGAATGATGTGTAGGAAGGAGTGGGAGTACGTATGAATGGACACTGATTCCTCTTGCAGAATAGTCAAAAAAGAAACAGCAGCTGTTAACTGCATTTCCACTCCTGCAACATGCAGAACCTCCTGTATAATTACAAATTATAACAGTTCAGAGAGTGAGACAGAAATGTACTGAAATAACATCCAAATTTTTACATTCACTTTTAGAATTAATATGCAACAACCTGGGTAAACTACAAAATTTGCTGTAAAATTATTTTCTCTTAGCAGCAATTTATTACAGACATTAAATTTTCTTATGATATATAATGAATCTTCTAAGAAAAATAAAGTTACTTATAGTAATTTTTGTGACTTTAAGTTTCATCAATGTGGATTTTTCTACTTTTCAAAATGGGAGGTAGAAACAGACCAGCCAACAATTGCACTTCTGCTGTTTATACACATGAATTAAAATTAAATATTTTATTCATTCATTCATTCAGTAAGAGATACTAAAATAGCAGAAGGCAATTTAAATTTCATCCCTTGACTAACACGGAATGCAGATGAAAAGTACATATATATAGTCTTAAGAATAAAGCAAGATAAACTAGCATATTTATCTAGCTAACTAAACATTTAATATTTCTGGGCTCTGACACACAAGAATGTCTTTAAAATCATCCATTCAAAAGTTAAACAAAGTTAATATGTTGAAATTAAATTAAGTATTACTATTTTTTTAAACTTAGAAACAGGCAATTTAAATTTTAAATTTCAGATTTATGCACAGACCCTGCAGGATGCAATCTTTGACATAGCATTCATTGTAAGTATTAGTAATTGTAAATATATATCAACAAAGTGAACATTCCATTTGTTTACTTTTCTAAGTGTGTCTATTTAATGAGAAAATAAAAAGTTCATTATTCTACTGCTAAAGCATTACAGTCATTTTAAAAGTGATTCCAAATTCAGTAGGAGTCTAAAGCCCATATTTCCTACTGAGCACGGAACCACCATTCCTGGAAGTGTTCAAAAGGAATGGGGATATGGAACTCGGGGACATGGTGAAAATGGTGGGGCTGGGTAAACAACTGGACTCAATTATCTTAGGGCTTTTCCAAATTTAATGATTCTATGACCCTAAGCATTGCATATGAGAGGAATTTCACTGAGAAAATAGTTTGCAGAGAAGATCTGAGAAATTACTATTTGATTTGGTAAAAACCAAGAAGTTTTCATTCTACAAATGTCAAACCATTTGTACAAGAAAATGTACAATTATTAGCTTAAGTACAACCGTAACTTATCTCTCAAGACCTGTCTCAGTTTACAACCATGTTTCTTTCTAAAAGCATTCTCTGTGTCCTTGCTCCCGCAAATGAAAAAACAAACAGTACTGTGCTGCTTTCCCACAAAATATTTGCATTCAATACCCATGGAAACTGCCGTCTTCTTATTTCCACAGACTCTGTCCTTGTTCTGGCATTGCTCTTACAGCCACAGCCAAGAAAGAAGGAGGACACCCACCAATTCTTCATTTCGAATATTTCTGGGATCAGAATACCTGTCCATACTTTTCTGAGATTCTGGCTTACACTTGTTCAAAAAAACATCACCAAGAGAACCAGAATCGCTAACTACACACTGTAGATGCTAACACAGCAGTGCAGACCAGAAAATTATGGAACAGTTCCAGGTTAACAGTTGGACTTGATGAACTTAAAGGTCTTTTCCAACCTAAATAATTCTGTGATTCTATGAATTCAGTTTTCCATATGTATTTACTTTGCACGCAATACAAACAGGGTTACTTACCAACAAACAAAGTTTCCAAATAGTCTCCTCCACTGATCCACATAACTCTGGATAGTCATGTGCTAGAACACATTCTCTGGATGTGCCTCCGCATGGACCTCGGGAGACATTGAAATATAAATTTCTAGACTGCTTACACACCTGCCTGCACTGATGTTTACAATCAGAACTGTACAGTTCCACATTTGGAAATGTATGGGTCTCCTCTTTCCATTTGCATACAACCCAAGCTGAGTAACTTAAATTTAATTAATATAAATTTATTTATTTAGAAAGTAATGTTTTTTTCTATACATGGATACTCCACAAATTTTCAGTCCAGACTAAAAAAGCTCTCCCTGTCTTATTCAGACATACATATTTAATGGAATGTAAAGGTGTTACCATGCTCTTAACTACTCTAATGTTTACAAGCTAAACTCAGTTAAACTCAAAATTTAGAAAGCCTGGTTTATTCTATTAATTGGAAAAAAGAAAATTAACCTCTAGTACAAATGCATATTTTGTCCTGCATCCACAGAATTCTCTTGAAAAAATGTGGCAAGCAGAAACACAGTCAAATCATTTTAGTAATTGCATTGGTGTGATAGAAATTTTTTATTTAAACTAAAAAACCACAGAAATTATGCAAGGATACAATGAGAATGGACCTTAAAATTAATGTAAGGTATAAGGAAGGATGAAAATCACCCCACCTTTTTTAAAGCTATAAAATTTGGAAAAGAAAAGCTTTCAAGAGGAGGCTGATATATTAGGAAAATAAGTAACTATGAAAACGAGTTTGGAACTAATCAACACTGAATAAAGCTTGATGCATACACAACAAGAATAAGCATAGTTTTGCTGCAATCACAGCATTTGGAAAAATGGCTTATTAGTCATTCGGATAGACACCTGCAATCTCCATCATTTTTGGCTGCAGAGCCCAAAGACGGAAAGCAAGAAAATTACTATTAACATCATTTGAAAAGATGTGCACAAAGAGAAATGCTTGTAAGAAGTTCTAAGCTTTCCCTAAATCTGCATTTCAATGACTTCCAAGGTTCATGAGGAGGTACATGCAGAAATCCAGAGTGGGGTCCTCTATGCAGAAGAACACATAGAAGGATGGAACTTCACTTTAAAGGCAGAATTAAAAAAAAAAAAAAATTCCTAACTTCCTAATCTCATCCGTACACTAACACCTAAATTATATACTGTATGTTTGTTTAAATAGCATAACCAAAATACTGACGCTTAATTCAATAATTACTTATGTATGTCACATTTATTGATGCGCTGATTTTACTCATCTCATACCTAAAACACTTATGTTAAATATATAGTGTATTTGATACAATTTTAATTTAATTAGATTTCACATAATTATAAGCAATTTGCATACACTCACTGCTATATTTCTAGAAGTAACCAGGTCTACCAATTTTTCACAAATGAAATACAAATCTGCAATGTATTCAGACTGAACATTCCTTGCATTTATTTCTTTCTTCGTCTGCTTTACCCTCAGCTCTAAAAAAAATTAATTTTGCTTTGAGTGTCTGCAAGTATTCTAAATAAGTACACTGATTGCCTTATGCAATTATATGGTGACAATACTTTCAAATAGAGAGCCCTCTGAAACTACTACACAATTCATTTTTCATGTGCCAATGTGATTTCACAAATGATTACTCCCAACCTAAAGAAGTAGAACCAAGTGCAGTAATTTAAATCAGTTTACTTCCCTGCAATAGCAGATTACATTTGCTAGACTCTAATCACAGTTGAGTTCAATTATGCCTTTACAGACTATAAAAGTTTCCATTTAATGGTCAGGTTGACTTCAATTAAAAACAAGGTTAAGAAAAGACATAGGTCATGTTAATGACATCAAACACTGTTTTGCAGTTAAAAGTGCAGTGCACATGGCTACAACATCACTTTACTTCTATTACAGATAAATAATATTAGATAACAGAACACCACTGAAGAACTGGCTTTGTAAGAGCATTGCCACAGAAAGGGACTTAATTCACACACATTCCACAACGTTTTTCAGTTTATAATGCTTAAACTAGAAAGAAAAGCTTGGATTTAGACTGACCCCATTATATTTTACTTTTTTACCTCTGTCTGGAGCCCATTAACTTAGGTTTCATTTAATTTATCATCTAGGAAGGCATCCAGTTTGGATTTAAATGACACTGTTAAGATGAAAACCACACTGTTTTTCTCAGTAATTTGCTCAAAGATTGATTGCATTTATTATTAAAGTTGTCTGCTTCACTTCAAATATTTTTATCTACAGTTCCTAATGCCTCTTTCCTCATATACTGTTTTCAGTTGAATGTCTTTAATATTATACAGGAAGATACTTTTACAAAGTAACTAAGTACAGTCTGATCAAAGATCCCACTGAGATCCAAGCCCCCCTGTACAAACACTTTCCAGGCTTTAGGCCCTATTCATGCAAATGATCATACTTTCAAATATTTTCATCATCACTATAAAAAAAAAAAAACCAAAACTTAAAACTAGAATCAAAAACTCTATTCCCATACTAGATTTTTTTATTGAAGACCGGCCAAGACCAGCACTTCTCTACAGCCTGAAAAATAAGGGTAAAAAATCCCCAGTGTTTCTTATTCCTCTTTAATTTCTGGAAGAATTCTGCTTTCAAAGTAGAAAACCAGAGGCAAAAATGGATTCAGTACAGTAAACATAAAAAAACAAATGAACTTTTCTTGAAGCCAGTAAATTGGTTTAGAAAGATTGCATTACATGTGTCAGAATAATGTGGTTGTGACTGCAGATATTTGGTGCAAGTTGAAGGCTTATAAATTACTTTGCTACTTCAAGTCACTCTTCTCAAAGCACTTTTACACTCATACATATTTAATTGAAATGCCAGTTGGCATGCATCTTATAGTGTAGAATGCAACCAGAAGCACTTTTATGTTTTCTAAACAATCTGTCAGTCTATACCAGTCCTAAGTCCTGAGGAGAGCTATTTCCTGACCATCTGAGGAATCTAAATTATCAGACAAAAGTTGGAACTGCTCCTCTTAAAAACAAAAGTCTCCTAAGATCACAGGTGTTTCAGGAGATAACACGAAGTTGAGAGGTGATGTCTGATACTCACAGAATGCTTGAGGCTGGAAGGGTCTTCTGGAGGGCATTTTGTCCAATCCCCCTGCTCAAACAGGGCCAGTTACAGCTAAGACATGCCCAGACTGCTTTTGAATACCTCCAAGGAGGAAGACAATTACATCTCTAAGAAACTTGTGCCACTGCTGTGAGTCACCCTCACAGTGAAAAACTGATTCCTGATGTTCAGAAGAAATCTCCTGTGTTTCTGTTAGTGTGCACTGCAACAGTTGCAGTTCTGTCACTGGGTACCGCTGCAAAGAGCCTGTCTCTGTCTTTGCTTTGGCAAGTATTTGCATACCCTCTCCAGCCCTCTTCTTTTGCAGGGGTCCTAGGGGTCTTTAGCATTATTAAGTTTTACATTTGCATTTGTGATTTAGTTTTTTTCTTATTTGGCTAAGGCTGCTCCTTCAATGAACTTGTACATTTCTTCTGGGCAACAGTTCATATCTGGAACAGAGTGGAAATACAGAGACAGGTATATTCTCCACAATCACAGAATCACATGGTTTGGGTTGGAAGGGACCTTTAAAAGTCAGCTAGTCCACCCTCACAGCAATAAGCAGGGACACCTTCCACTAGACCAGGTTGCTCAGAGTCCCATCCAGTCTGATCTTGAACACTTCCAGGGATGAGGCATCCATAATTTCTATGGGCAATCTGTTCCAGTGTTCTACCATCCATGTTCACAATTTCTTCCTTATATCTAGTCTGAGGCTAACTTTCTTTAGTTTAACCCCATTGCCCCTTGATATAGCTCAAATGGAACAGCCAAAAAGTTTGTCCTCATATTTTTATAAGACCCCTTTTAAGAAAAGAAAAGTCAAAATAAGGTGTACCCAGAGCCTCCTCTTCTCCAGGTTAAACAACCCAAATACCCTTTATAAAAACATATCTCTATATAAAGTTACTGTATAACATTACATGGTCAACATGCATTTATCACAACTAGCAGTGACTTACTAAAAATGTGGAGGGCAGAATGTGAAATTGTACAGACAGCTAAAAGCAAACTATACTCTTCTGGACAGCACCATGAATCTTAATGTTTGGATGAAAGGAGATTGAGAACATCAGAATCAACCATTATGACTGCACAGTCCTCAAAAAGAATTCTCAAAAAGCCATCAAAACACTGGTAAATCTTTAGAATATTTAATTAGTATCAATTCTGCCTTTTTTTTTTCTCTGTTGTAACAATTTTTAAAAAACTATAATATCTGTAATATTTTTTAAGTTCAGTGAATTAATACAGAAGACCTACTGGACATACACCTAGAGACCAAGTTTGAAATAAAAGTGGGACTTCTTTTTCCTTTGTTAAAATACTCATACTGGCAGGGAAAGATACATTCAAACCTCAAGGCACAAAACTTACTTGGATTTTTGGTAAAACCCGACGAAGTGTTTCTGCAGGATTTTGTCGCATAAGGACTGGAAGATTTGCCACCACACTTGTTCCTTGGATATCCTGACCAGAACTTACAAAAACATAAACATATAATACATTATTTGCTATTATGATTACAAGCTCATGGCTTTCATTAAAAAACAAAACAAAACAAAACCAAGAAAAGTAAGCCTACACTACTCAGGTTTCTCATGCTAGCAAAGAGAGGCATTATTTCTTTTCTTTATAAAGCGTGGTGAAAGACCACATATCAAGCTACTATATATCATTTCCTACACGGAATGTTTCAATTTTTAGTATAGCTTTGCATAAAAATATGAAACTTGAAAGATCTTTTCAAACCAGATGATCAAGGCAGTGGTTTCATGGAATCTCTTGCCTTATAGCAATACAAGGGATAAAGCATAGGAAGGGGGCAAATAGAAGATACACATGAAAACAACACACAATATACAACATTTTAACAGAAATCTACCAATATTTCCTTGGAGGGAAAGCAGTCATATGTATAGTTATATGCACACAAACATGATTTAAAAAGGATGCAAAAACTTGGTTAAATTACAGATCTTGTACCTTTCTCCTCATTCGGTATCTCTCGATGGTATCCCAAAATTGAAAAAAAAATGAAAACAAAGCAGGATGGGAAGGAAATGGTAGGCAGCAATGAAAAAAAGTATGAGGCGAAAAGAAAAATACTCAAGTGGATCAACTCCTAGAATAGAATCATTAAGCAAGAGGGTCTGGATGCCAAAATTAAAACTAAAACTAAACATCAACACATCCTTTCCCTTTGGCAAGGCATGCATATCTTTGTGTTATCCAGTAGTAATGCAAAAAAAACAAGATAACTTGGAGAAGCTATTTAATTGCAATTTTATTAATTTTGTATGAAGATGGAAGAAACCCTAACTGCTAAAAAATGCGAACAAAATGTTACCTTTATCCAACAAAATGTAAAGAAAAGGGAAGTGTTTCTCTTTAAACCAGAAATTCTTAGTATCTGGCTTACTGCCAATTAAGAATGTGAAGCAGGAGGCATTTCAACACCTACACAGTCTGTAATTTTCCAACTGCAGAAGATTTTTCTTCTATTTCTACCAAATGAGCTGCACCATAGATTTTCTTCAAATATTGAAGACTTCAGAATTATAGTGAATTATTGCTAAATACTCAGATGTACCCATTTTTGTACCAATAAACAAATTAAAATAAATGCTAAAGCTTTTCTTCAGAGTCACAGTAAGCTCAGTGTTATGAAGGCACTCTTCCTTTATTAACAGTGCTAACTATAGAAGAGCCCTATACTTAGAAGCAATTTAGCTCAGCCTCTTTTAGGCTAGCAAAATCCACATAACACTTAAATATAAAACTCCAGGACTCATCTTCTGAGTTCAACCTACAGGAGATCCCAGTAATTTAGCAATGCTGGGAATCCTCACCCAGAGAGGGAAGCTGTCAGGCCTCAACATTCCTGTCCTAGTACTTCCTTCCTCTGCGACAGCAGCTGCTTGCTGCTGGCCAGTGGTACCAGACCTGGTCTAACTGCAAGACTCATTGCAAAGCACTTTCCAAACACTTCTCAAGCACAAGCACAGCACTAAGCCTTCTCCCTCTAGCCCCTGCATTTGCTTTTACTTGTTTCTTCTACCACCATAAAATGCAGTCCACATAATATTTGTGAAGTCTAGAGACTGAAGTAAATCCTCTTAGAAACCATTTACAAACAAATGAAGGACAAAAACATGCCTGCAAGTAGTCAGCCAGGATTTGTGAAGGGGAATCAATCCTAAGCAGCCAACTTGACAATATGATGGCTGGCTGAGATGGTGAAAGTTTTTTAATTTATTTTAGCAAGGCTGTTGACATTGTCTCCCATCATATCCCCATAAATAAACTGATGAAGGACAAGCTGGACAAACGGAAAGTGATGTGGACTGAAAATGGAATGAATTATTGAATCTGAAGGGTTGTGATTAGTGGCAAGGAAGCCAGCCTCAGCTGCTTTACTTCATGGTTTACCTTACTGGGGGTAATAAAGCTTTCATTAATGGCTTGGGTGATGGGACAAAGTGCACCCTTCAGTACGCAGATGACACAAAGCCAGGAGGAGGTGTTGACAGACCAGAAGACTTTAGTGACTCAACAAGATGGAGAAAAAACCAACTGCGATCTTATGAAGACCAGCAGCAGCAAATGCAATTTCTGCAGCTGTGGCAGAACAGCCCCATGCACCAATAGAGGCTGGGGGCCAGCCAACTTAGAAACAGCTTGGCAGGAAAGGACTTGGAGGTCCCAGTGGACACAAAAGTGACCCAGAGCCAACAATGCATTCTTGGGGGAAAGGCAGCTGACGACATCCTGGGCTGCACTCAAGAGCATCACCAGCAGCTCAAGGAACATGATTATTCTTCTCTGTTCCACACAAGAATCTCACAGAAGGGCAGCAGTGAGTTCATTGCAATATTTGTGCAGAAACTTAGATAACAGGGCTTTTTAATCTTGAGAAGAGAAAGCTTGGGGTCCTTATTTGACTTGAATAAACTCTGATGTGAGACAGTAAAAAAGACAGAGGCAGATTCTTCCCAGTGATGCCCAGTGATAGGATGCAAAACAATGGGAATAAAAACAAATTTATTACACAGGAAATTCCACTTAAACTTAAAAAAAAAAAAATTAAAAAAAAATAAAAAAAACACCACAAATTATTCTATGTCAGAGTATTTAAATACTGGAATGAGTTGCCCACACAGGTGGTGCAGTCTCCATCCATAGGATTCAAAATCCTGAATTCAGGACAAGACTCTGAATATATTTCTCTGATTAACACTACTCTTGAGCAGGGAGGTGGACTAGGTGATCTCCAGNAAAACATGCCTGCAAGTAGTCAGCCAGGATTTGTGAAGGGGAATCAATCCTAAGCAGCCAACTTGACAATATGATGGCTGGCTGAGATGGTGAAAGTTTTTTAATTTATTTTAGCAAGGCTGTTGACATTGTCTCCCATCATATCCCCATAAATAAACTGATGAAGGACAAGCTGGACAAACGGAAAGTGATGTGGACTGAAAATGGAATGAATTATTGAATCTGAAGGGTTGTGATTAGTGGCAAGGAAGCCAGCCTCAGCTGGTTTACTTCATGGTTTACCTTACTGGGGGTAATAAAGCTTTCATTAATGGCTTGGGTGATGGGACAAAGTGCACCCTTCAGTACGCAGATGACACAAAGCCAGGAGGAGGTGTTGACAGACCAGAAGACTTTAGTGACTCAACAAGATGGAGAAAAAACCAACTGCGATCTTATGAAGACCAGCAGCAGCAAATGCAATTTCTGCAGCTGTGGCAGAACAGCCCCATGCACCAATAGAGGCTGGGGGCCAGCCAACTTAGAAACAGCTTGGCAGGAAAGGACTTGGAGGTCCCAGTGGACACAAAAGTGACCCAGAGCCAACAATGCATTCTTGGGGGAAAGGCAGCTGACGACATCCTGGGCTGCACTCAAGAGCATCACCAGCAGCTCAAGGAACATGATTATTCTTCTCTGTTCCACACAAGAATCTCACAGAAGGGCAGCAGTGAGTTCATTGCAATATTTGTGCAGAAACTTAGATAACAGGGCTTTTTAATCTTGAGAAGAGAAAGCTTGGGGTCCTTATTTGACTTGAATAAACTCTGATGTGAGACAGTAAAAAAGACAGAGGCAGATTCTTCCCAGTGATGCCCAGTGATAGGATGCAAAACAATGGGAATAAAAACAAATTTATTACACAGGAAATTCCACTTAAACTTAAAAAAAAAAAAATTAAAAAAAAATAAAAAAAACACCACAAATTATTCTATGTCAGAGTATTTAAATACTGGAATGAGTTGCCCACACAGGTGGTGCAGTCTCCATCCATAGGATTCAAAATCCTGAATTCAGGACAAGACTCTGAATATATTTCTCTGATTAACACTACTCTTGAGCAGGGAGGTGGACTAGGTGATCTCCAGAGGTCCCTTCCCACAATTACACTATGATTATGTTCAGGGTATATGTTGCCAATTTTGCAAACTTTCATGAAGCTCAAGGAAGATAATAAGATTTCTTACATTAATTTTTAAAGCATTTTTAAAAACTGATTCTACTAGGTAAGAACAAGAAAATTTTAAAAGTCCCTGGGTACTCAATTAGAAACATTTCTATCTGGAAATGGATGGAAGGACAACTCCTTCCACAGTATGAAGAATGAAGATTTGTCACTGGAGGTACTGCAAGACAATATTACCACAAAGGATTTTGAAAAAGAGAAGATAGATTTACATTTCTCTCCCCTTCATTTACACTAGCCTACAAAACATGACAGCAGGAGCAGAATACAGTATTGTAAGGAAGACTGAGGTACAATGTTCACTCAAGCTCTAACTGAAGCTCTCTTTGTGTAGAGGCTTTTCCTTCACACTGTGGCTTAACTGCACCAGTTCGGCAGAAGTTATTTATTAAATAGCCATTGTTGAATCAACCACTGATGTCTGTGCTCTGTGTAAACAGAAGTTCTGATGAATGGCTGCAGGGATTTACAGTGTTGACACCCGTTAACATTACTGACATTATTTTCAGTGCAAGATTCTATAATGTTCTATTGTTGGTCCAAATCTGAATTTGTTGAAGACAGAAGTAAAAATTCAACAACTTCAATGAGCGAGGGATTAGAACGGCACGATTAAAAAAAATTATTAAAGTATTCAGTAACTAACTGGGTATTAGGCAAATGAAATTCACATTCAAACTTGGAAAAAAAAAGTGTGTCCACGTTTGGGGGAATCTTTGGACATAACTCATCTGGACAATGTCTTGAGCAATGTGATCTAATATCAAATGGCATCAGACTTGGAAGTTGGCTCTGCTTTAAGCAGGACCCTGGACCAAATGTCTTCCAGTGGTCCCCAACCACCTAAACTACTCTCTGACTAGGATTCATAAATCCTAGACTTAATTTCCTATTTGTATAAAAGCTCAGTATCTGACAGGATTTAGCCTTTTCAGAATTATTCAATTGCCAAGTCTCCCTCCAGGATTTCCATTGCCCTGTACAATCTACTGTGGCCAAGGCAAATTAGAAATCCAGATAAATATTTCTGTCAATAACATAAAAGCGTGTGGCTCATAAGACTTCCTTTGAGAATCACCTTTAGTTTATTGTGAAGATTTTTACATAGTAATCTTTCCTATGCAGATGGGTAGACAGAGATTTAAACCTATTACATTGCCTTCTAAGTACTGCTCTTCCTAATAAAAACTAACATTTTATAAGATTTTTGGTTTTTTGAGGGGGTTTTGGGTTTAAATTTTTCCTTGATTGAATAATTTTACATTTTCAGTAAAAAAAATCTAGAAATTACACAAAATGTCTTGAAATCACAAATATTGATGCATCATTTTATGACTAGTTTTCATTTTATTCTGAAGTGAATATTCTTTTTGATAAAATATAGTCTAGTATTTTCCGTAAAAGTACAACCCTTTCTTTACACTGGTGTAAAGCAGTAACTTTCCTTTTATTTCATGTGAGGTATGCTTACATTTCAATTATACTTCTTTAAACATAAATTATGTAACAGGGGGTGTCTAAATATCTATTTGATATTTATTGTAACAAGTATATTATAAACAGACTCAGCCCCATGGAAAGATTAGTCATTTTGCTAAAGTCACTTCCTCTAAGATCCTCAGTTGAACAAAAACAGAGAATTGTGAGCAATATAATTATTAGCACAGTCTTGGATCTACATTTTATAAGGGAGTAAATTTGCAGTAAATCCAGAGTAAATTAGGAGAAGAGAGTTAAAGATATTTCTTTAAGAGAAGAAACTTTCTTTTTAGGTTTCTATAACTTAGCTGAAAATAAGACAGAATAAAATTAATCTAAAAATTTAACTCCATAATAATATCAATTTTCAAGACATCAGAATTCCTAACAATATCATAGGCTGAACATCTCATTGGAATTGACACTGTAGTCCTTTCCTAGTAAAACCCAATTTTCAAAGCCACTTTCTCATTTTGATCTTCTACTTAAGATATATGTGCCCATGATCACTTTAGAGCACATCTGAATAAAATCTACATGGTCTATATATTAAATAAGAATAAACTAACCTGATTTTAGTACATATCTGAACTTGTACTACTATATGTGAAACTTCTACTGTAATTAAAGAACTGAAACCCAAGATTTAGTGGCATGGTAGTTCTGTGTTCATAGCAGCCTTGTTTACCAGGATAGGTGTGGTCAACTGAAGTCTCTTATTTCTATCTCTTTGCTGAATACCTGTCAAAGAGAGAAAGGAGAAAGTCTAACTCATTTAGATACTCCTTTCTGTTTCTGAACCAAAACAAATACTTCATAATGACACAACAATTTCTTTCTTCCTTATATCATCAGTTTCTATGAGTTTATACATTAATTATTATGAGTAAACATTGAGCTTTTCTCCCTGAATTTTAAGAAAAGTTCCATGAATGTAAGAAGTGCCTCAAAGGAACACATTTTTCCTCGCAAATATTACCCCAATATCAACATTACAATCTCCTAGAAGATAAATGTTTCTTCTTCCTTAGAGGGTTTATAACACATATTGTATTCTGTATGGTTTCTGGATAGAATTCATTTTGGCATTTTTTATTTTGAGACTGAATGTGAAAAGTAAAGCCAGTATTTTTACTTCAAGACCAAGATAATGCCATTTCCCATTCCTACGTGATACAGCAAAAATCAGCTAGGAGCTGGTATAATCTTTCATTCTGCCAATCTCCATTCACTGATCCAGAATTTATAATTTTCACATTCAACAAGATTTGTCATGTTCACAGCATGCCTTATGTGCTATAAGAAGCCTTCTGAAAAAGTACAAGGCCTGTAACTTTTCTACATTGAAAGTGAAAAAAAAATCACAGATGCTAACTGAATTCTAGAAGGTTAAATTACTTATGTTGACCCAAATTGCTCTTATAGTCTAATTTAGACATAGGGTATGTCATGGTACCAGCACAGGTATCTTTTCATTCTCCAGTATTATTTTTTTTTTTATCACTATACTTCATGCACACAGAGAATAAAACTTTAAATGATCTAATAAGTACTAAAATCTACTTAGTCTTCTTCAGCTTGTGGGTCTTACCTGTGGGGAGCATTATAAACAACAGATCCCAAAGCTCACACTTTATTACTGTGTGTATTTCTATTATGTCTTCTCAGCTTTTTTGACTATAGCATATTCCATCTTGTATCAATTCCATACTTTTTTCTTCATAGCAACTCTAATTTAATAGTCATAGAAGCTGATGATAATTTCTAAAAACAAGAAAGCTGTAGCTGTTTATTTCAACCTCTACTTTCTAAACTGACTCACAGGTCTAAAACAATTGTTTATTTTTTCAAGATTTATTGACAGCTCTAACAGAAGTTGACACTTCACCTCAACCCTTATTGTGAGTCTTTTCAACAATTTAAAAACAAATTACACTATGCTAAATCCATTTGCAATTTCTCTGCATGCTATTAAGAAAAGCACATTGAAGGTTAGGAAAGCAATTGTTAACTGGTTTTTCTGCCTATATCTACTTGGCTTCATACAAAAACACCTTTCTCTATATGCAAGAGTTGAAGACCACAGTAAAAGCCTGAATAACCTTAGCCTTTCAAGAACTCAAGTATAAGTAGAACTTCTTACCAATCTTTCAAAAAATTTCAAACTTTTTAGAATAAGCTTCTAATCTCCATAAAAATATCTTACCAACAATAAATCACAGACAAATGGTAAACAAAACATACTTTGCACATGAGTTGACCAGCCCTTTTCAAAATCACAGAGACTGGATCAAAAGAAAATGTAAATGTAAAAGACCCGTAGGGAAACTATAAATAACACTGAGTACAGAATGAAAGTCCAGGGTATTAGGCACAGTGACTGAATGAAAAGCCACAAGAAAACAAAAATAAAAAAGGATAAAGAGATTGTTTGAAGCTTTTGATCGCAGCATTTTTCTTATATGCAAGAAAACCACAACTAGATAACTTAGATATATTTTATACAGATACCTTAGATTTATTTTATACCGATATCTAGATATTGTACATAGATAGACACCAGATCAATATAAGCTAAGCTTATGCTCTAAATTGAAAAATATAGGAGTAAAATCGTGAGCACCAAAAAATGTATCTGAAATTTTAGAAAAAAAATATTGAAGTTTTAGCTGTAGAAGCAGCTTTATTCTTAGCCAAGGAAATCTAACTGTGGGCTCAGAATGACTTCCAACAGTTCATATTAAATTTATATCAAATTAGTGCTGTTATACTCTAAGGGCCTGATTTTCTCTTTTCTCAGAAGAGAAAAATAGAATACAAAACAGTGAACTTACTCCTTATAAGAGCTAGGTTTTAGACAAGTTAGAAGTGGAAAGCTTTGCTGGTTCACATTCTATTCATTATTCAAGGAGTATACATAGCAGTAATACTCAGATTTCCAAGTATATTGGACATCTACTTCAGACTGATGCAGTTCCATGCATCAGCAATACAACATCAAAAAGCTGACTCTAGTGCTGCTTTCTCATATATCAAAAGCAACCATAGATCCAAGGCAGCTTTCTGAGGTAACTTCACAACTAAAACCTGCTTCGATTTCAAGCTGTTCCTGATTCATGTTCTGTCAAACAAGAAAGTGTTTTACTTGCTTTATGTACACTTTGGAAAGCAGGATAAAATTCAACTACTTAATTAAATAGAAGGGTTAGAATCATGCCTCTAAAACAAACATATAATTTGTTCCATGTTGGAGTGGACAATCAAATCAGGTAATACAATTAACATAGTAAATAAATTGAAGTGGTGACATAAGTCTTTCAAATTTCCAGCTCTCTGACAGAATAATTTCAAACAGTAGATAAAAATGAGCATTACATATACAGATAATTAATCCATATCTTCATTCTTTATAAAACCATTATCACCACACCATCAGAATCCTCCTGCCTACCTGGCTGGTTTGGGCTGGAGTAGAATTAATTATGTCTCCAGTGGCTGGTATGGGGCTGTATTTTGGATTTGTGCTGAAGACAGGGTTGATAATAAAGAGATGTTTTTGTTATTGCTGAGGAGGGCTTACACAGAACCAAAGCCTTTTCTGCTCTGTGCTATAGAGAGGAGTCTCGGGGTGCTTCAGAGACTGGGGGCAGACATAGCCAGAAGAGGTGACCCACACTGACCAAAGGGATATTCCAGACCACATGGAATCATGCTCAGTATATAAAGTGGGGAAGAGAAGGAGGCCGGGAGGAACATTTTGAGTGATTGTTTCATTTTCCAAGTCACCATCACAGACAATAGGGCCGGGCTCTCCTGGAGATGGTTGAACACCTGCCTGCATGTAGGAAGCAGTGAATCTGCCTTGCTTTGCTTGTATGCATGGCTTTTGCTTTCTCTACTAAATTGTTTTTATCTCAGCCCACAAATTTTCCAGCTTTTACCCTTCTGATTCTCCCACAATGAGTGAGTGGCTGCGTGGGGCTTGGCAGCTGTCTGTGGTTAATCCACAATCATGTTTAGGTAACTGTAGTCCTAGTAACACTCCCTATCTTCAGAATCACTACAATAATCTTAAATAGCCTTTTCTTACACTATTTTTTTCCTCACATAGTCATATTAACTTATTTCTAGTGGTACAATTATGCCAGGAAGAGTGTGACATTCTGCAATGGAAAGAATAAACAAAAACATTTACCAGTAATTCCACCCACATTTACTAAAATTAGTCCAGAATCATCTCTGAAGAAAAGAATATCTCTTTCCTTTGAATTCAGGTCAAATATGCCCAGCTGTATATATTCACAGCATATATTCAGTGTTAACCACCAGAATTTCTGGCTTACCTATTTACTACGTTGAGATCAATTATCATTCTATGGAAGAAAAAGTAACGCAGTAAAATTATACAATACTATTTGTATTCCATTACCCTGCCCTCCTCCCTACGGACAGTAAATTTTTAGTCTAAGCTCATGGTGTAATATTAACACAAAATATTCTTTTCGTAAACAATAGTTTTATTAGCTCTCTTGTCCTAGGTTACAATGTAAAACTATTCCAGAAGGTCTGTATTCTATCTCTATCTTCATGAACTGTTGAAACCAGGAGGAGCAGTGTTTTCCTTGCCTGCTCTCCCGGACCATCTCCTGTTAATGGACCATTAACGCCTTGCCCCATGAGTCACAGATAACTCCCTCCGGGAGCCATTTCTGTTTAATGGGCAATTAAGGATCCACCCCATGACTCAGAGAATGACATCAGCCCATTGTAAGAAGCTCTGCCCAGGGGGAGGAGCCAAGCATTCCCACCTGGATATAATCTGGGCATTTGGACAGAACAGACATCTGCCTTCTGCTGGATTCCCAGAGGAGCAGTCTTCTCTCCCACTGGATTTCCCAGAGGAAGGACCAGACCCTTCAACATCATCACTGGACCACTGGAGGAAAACTCTGCCCTTCTACAGGATCTCTGCTTCAGCAGAACCATCTGTCACTCCAGGAGCACTACTGGAGCCACCATTCCAACTGGACTGCTACCAACACCCTGACTGACAGGGTGTCAGGTTGTATTCTAACTATCAGATTTTGTTTTTAATACTGCATCTTGTTCTAATTTTCCTATTAGGTTGTAGTTTGTTGGTTTTTGTTTTACTTTATTTTGTTTATACATATTAAAGAACTGTTATTCCTATCCTATCTTTGCCTGAGAGCCCCTTTAATTTTAGAAATTATAATAATTTGGAGGGAGGGGGTTTACATTTTCTAATCCAAGAGAAGCTCCTGCCTTCCTTGGCAGGCACCTGTCTTTCAAAACCAAGACACTCTGAAGAGTCATCCATGCAAATGGATATCGACTGTCAGAATTTACCATAAACACAGCCCACAGTGCTTTAGCTATCAATGTTATTCTAGTGCATAAAGAACTCCAGAGTTATATGCAACTTCCATTGGGCCAGCATAGACTTTAGAGCTATCACACAAACCACCTCTGTTGGTATTCAGTGTGCAGTCCCCTGAAAATAATGAGCTTAAGGCAAACTCTCAGTCACAGCAATGAGGGCAAAGAAAGGGGAAGAAATAACATTTGGGGAAAAACACTCCCATCCTTTACCAAAAAGCAGGTAAAGTGAGTCATGAACATCTCAAATGACCTATCAAGTACTAAACTCTAGTCAGAATCTTTCAGCTCATGGGTTTTACAGGTGTGGGGCATTATACCCAATAGATCCAAAAGCTGCCACGTTCCAACTGTTCATTTAAAAAGACCAAAACCAACTTCTTCACTTAATAAGGAAGTAAGATGAGACACTGAATAAGTTTCTAGTTAATGCCCTCAGAATTAGCAAAAAATATCTAAGCTACAAAGATTTCTATATTAATTTTATTGATCTATCTACCCTTGGACACATCATTCTCAAACAGGTGGGATAGTTTAAGTGATCAAAGCACAAGTTCACTTATATGCAATAGGAGTTGATTTTTACATAGCAGATACATCTAATGATTTATTAAAGACTCAAGATGTAAGTATTTTCTTGCAATACAACAAGCATGCAGGGTTCAAAAGAATTTAAAAGTAACCTTTAAAATACGCCTAAGTTGGCTTTATGGTGATAAAAACAAGAAAAAATATACATACTCTTGGGTTAAAACCAGTAAAGAAGCAGGTTAATTTTAAGTAGCTATCATTCTTTTCTCCCTTGATTTACTGACAATCAATTGCTGCAGTTGGAAAAAACAAAAAATAAAATTAAATCTTGCCCTGAATCTAACTACAATCTAAACAACTTCTAGTTCCCAAAATAGCAGAGAAATAGGTGTCCTAATCCTGAGCTTTGAAATTAAGTTACACAGAAGAGATTAACTGTTTACAACAGAAGATTTTTGGTATAAGCAGCAATCAGGCAATGACTCATGTTTTGCTACTTAATATGGACATAAATCCTCCCCCTCAAAAAGCTCAGTTACAATTTCAGCAGTGAAAATGGCATCTTTTCTGTTTCTCCCTTTAAAGACAAGATTTTTATCTCCAAGTCTGGCCAACAATGTAAGCAATATTATCATGATAGAAAGTGTATTAAAGCAGATGCCTTTAACATTTCTCTTTTACATATGTTTATTCTGCCAGAAACAATACAATCAACCCCTACTTGCAACAAAAATCCAATGTTTAAAGCATTTTCTTTCTGTCCCTAGTTGAGCCTCCTCAATATACTCTTGGTAACAGAAGTTACCAAGCAATTTTACTAAGGAGGAGGAAAAAAAAAGCCAGCATATACCACTTCAAAAAATCTGATCACAAGGTGGTCAGCTGCACTTCTCATGCAGCACAGACAAACAGGAAATCATCCCATTTTGGAGGCATAAACTACTGCAAGCAAAACGCAATGGTGTTACTGAGTGCAACATCACTTCTGCCGTGCAGCTGTGTTAATAACAATTGTGTCATCAAATGCCTTGATCCACCTTGAATCCAACTTTCCTGGTCTACGACAACTGGTAAAAAGAAATGCTTTGGAATTAAAGAAGCAGCTTTGAACAACCTTTATTTAATCGTGGCATGAACTGGTGGCTGCTGTGCTTGATGTTGTTCTTTGTTGTTCAATAATAGCCATGGGGAGGCAGCAGGGGTGGGGAGAGGGAGAAGTTGACTGATACCTACCCAAATTAATTTTACTGGCTTTACTTAAAAAAATGTGGCATTTTTACTAGAGGCATAATTGACAATTTTGACACAAAGCTACTGCGATAAACAAAACAAAACCAAGTTCTCCAAGATTTTCTGTTTATATCTTGGACTATCACATAAAACCCTGTAATTTTATTTAAAGTTACATTGCTTTGCCATTTAAAAAATTAAAAACAAGTTGTATCTTTCTGATTTAAGACAGACTAAGGAAAGAAAAAAATTCTTTTTTTTTTCCCTACAGTCAAATAGGAGATTTAACTCTAAAAAATTATGAGAAAAATACCTTAGGAAAAATCCTGTATTGGTGTATTTCCAAAGTTAGAAGTATTCTCTTAAACTGGATGATTCTTGAAGAATGGATAAGGACAAGAAGACTGCATAAATTACTTTTTCCCCTATTAGAAAGAATGTAAGAATATGCTCCTTGAGACTGCAGTCTTCCTTCACCACTATACATTTTATTGACTTAGCAACGTCGGTCACCTTCCCTTATATAATCTTACAAACATTGCCAGGTTAAAAAAAAAAAAACGAAAACAAAAATAACTGAAGCCCTACAACAAACCTCTGTTACTATACCCAGCTTGGACTCACACACGCTTAAAATTATGCAATTCCATTCATGCCAGTTCATCTATCCGTGCTTACACACTGCCTAAATCTGAGTTTCTTATAGTAAATTCAAGAACAAGTGCAAGAACGTGAAAGTAGGTATTACATAGGAACACTGAGGCTAAAGTCACACTGTAACATGTTTCCGTAAACAAAGCAACTGCAATTTTGGAATTATGCAATGACTAAGAAGAACTGTCTATATGTAGTCTGTTAGGAAAGGTAATATATATAAGGGATAGATGGACAAGACATTTCCAACAACAGTTAATGAGTTCAGTAAAGCATAGCAATTACCCTTGGTCCTGCTCTGAATTGTTACAATTGACAAGGAATGACTCAGCTACTCTGTACATGAGAGTCGCACACATTCTCAGAACCCACAGTCACATAACATGGAATAAACAAAACTGCTACTGGAACAACCACTACCATGCTAACAGAGACATATCCAGAGCCTGAGATTTTTATTTCTTAACATTAACTCCACACAGGGTAATGTTTTGCAAAAAGAAACATGCAGAAACATTTATCTGCATGTAAAAGAAGCTAAATAGAATAATTTAAATAGAAATACCTGGAACATCAAGAGTCCATTCAAATAATAACATGGATGTGAAATATCTGGTACCTTCTGCTTATGTAAAAGTACCAGGCAGCAGCAAAAAAACCTCAGACAGATGTACCCAGCACATCTAGCAGAAGTTTTCAAGTGGTTCTTTGTCCATTTCTTCATTCTGCTTAATTATCACTCTTAAACCAAAAAGACATTTTTCTTCCATATACAAGGATGGATAGGCCATTCAGAATTAGCATTCAAAGGCAAAGATTCCATCTTGTCAAACTGTCTCCATGAGAAAGCAAGGCTATTCATGGAGAGAGGAGCAACTGCTAACTGCAGTGAAAGTGATGGCCATGTAAAACTGGTTTTAGCACACTTAGGCCTAAGAGTTAGGAGAGCCCTAGTTTTCAAAGCCAGCAAAGGACACTGTGAGTGTTCAGACTGCAAAGACACATCCAGAACCTGATCTAGGAAGGTAAAGATGCATTGGAGGGAAGGAGAGGAGAATCAAGATGTAAAAATGCCACTGACACACTAATTCTCAATGGGTGAATTTCAATAATAACTCAGTTATGAACAATTGCCATCAATGTGCTTTTGTATTACTGACCTTTATTTAAAAAATCTCTGCCCGAGGACATAACTGTCTTTGGCTAGAGATGCCACTTCTGAACTGACCTTCTTACTCAGGTAGAAGGTCCTGTGACTGTGTATAATTAGAACAGTTGATTCTTTAGCTGTAATATGGGTTTTGCCAGACTATGTCAACAGAAGCCCTTGCTATAGAAATCACTCCCATTTCCTTTTCTGTTTGTCCCCAAGAACTAAAGAGAACTTCTCCTATACAAAATCTGCCCCTAAAAGATTAAATAAGATGCTTCTACCAATGTTATAGAATTTCTCAATGAATAATGTAGACCTCTTTGAGTTGCTTAGTCTCAAGGACTGTCTACATTCCAACCTGCCTGAGCTGTGATGTGTGAGACCAGGTAGCTCTTCCTTACGTGTTTTCAGATTCTTCTGACTACATTCCCATTTTGTTTTCACTGTGAAAAAAAAATTCTGTCTGAGTGACTAAATGATGCTGGTTTTGTTGCCTGTGATACAAAGCTTTGAGCTCCGAGGCTTGAAAAAATCCAGGGTAACTCAGTGTTGGCATTTAGAGTACCAGATGGTGATCAAGGACAAAAACATTAATATTATAAAGTTAACTCCAAAAATAGCTAAATGAACTATTATACAAGTTTACCCCAGAGAGCAGGATTAATTTTAAATCTCAACAAAGCTATTCCTTGTCTCATTCCAAATTTTTCTGTCAAAGCATATCTGCTGAGGCAAAGATACAGGCCCAGTCCTAGATCCTGAAGTCCTAAAATTATAATCAGAATTTCATCTCAGTAAAACAACTTCCCTTCACATAAAGTTTACAGTGTAGCAATATGAACCAATTGCAATAGAGTTCTATCTACCTTGCTTTGCGGAGATTCAGAAAAGCTTTTAAATAGCTCGGAATGCAAAAATACAGGGTGTAGCAGCATATCAGCACTAAGGCTTTTCCGAAGAGTTTCAGAGTACTCATGCTTTTTGGGACAGGTAGTGGTGCATGCTACTAAACTACTTTTAGGGAAAGAGTAGCTGAATCAGTACTAACTGCTCTTTCTTCTTTGTTCTAGCAACATAGGGAGTCAGAATGCAGGGCCACGGAAGCATCACATGTGAAGGGCTTCCTATGCCTACAACAAAGTAGTCCTCAAAACACCAGACGGAATTTGCAAGAAAAACATGTTCAGTAAATAAGAAATTGATTGAACGTTCACACTTAGAGGATGTGGTCATTGGCTCAGTGTCTCGATGAACATCAGTGATGAGTGGTATCCCTGAGAAGTCTGTACTGGAACCAGTGTCATTTAGTATCTTCATTAATGACACAGATGAAAGGACTGAGTGCAGCATCAGCAAGTCTGCCACCAACACCAGCCTGAGCATTGCTGGAACATCATGAGGTTTAACAGGACCACGTGCAAGGTGCCGCACCTGGGTTGGGGCAACCCCTGGTATTAACATAGGCTAAGGGATGAACAGATCAGAGCAGCCCTGCTGGGAAGGATTTGGGAGTGTTTGTGGGAGAGAGGCCAGACATGAGCTGGCTACGTGCACTGTGCAACAGCCCAGAAAGCCAATTGTATCCTGGGCTGCATCCAAATCAGCAAGGTCAGCAAGGCAATGTGACTCTGTCCCTCCACCCTGCTCTCATAAGACCAAACCTGGAGTGTTGGGGTCACGGTTCTTCAGCAGAGAAAGGACATCAATGTGTTTGAAGAAATCCAGAGGAGAGTCACAAAGACAACTAGAGGGATAGAGCACCTCTACTCTGAGAAAAGGCTGAGAGAATTGGGGTTGTTCAGCCTGAAGAAGTGAGCAGCCTCTTACAGAAGCCTTACAGTACCTAAAGGGGTCCTACAGGAAAGCTGAAAAAAGACTTCTTACAAGTGCATATGACAAACACAAATGGCTTCAAACTGAGAGTAGGTTTAAATTGAGTATTAAGAAGAAATTCTTTACTGTGAGGGTAGAGAGGCACTGGAAGAGGCTGCACAGAGTTCCTAACTCTGGAAGCATCCACAGCCAAGGTGGATGGGGCCTTGAGCAAAGTGGCCTAGTTGAAGGTGTCTCTGCCCATGGCAGGGGGTTGGAATTAGGTAACGTTTGATCCCTTCTGAGCCCAGCCATTCAACAATTACATAAAAATTGACTAGAGATTTGTGTTTCAGTCACTAGCATACAACAGCCATTATTTTAGAGGGCACCATCATGTGAAAGCGTATTCAGACTAGCCATAAACGGTCAGCTTGATCTACTCTTTAAAGAGTCTGTACCAATGATGTAATTCTAACACAAAATGTTATATTTTCCCATCTTCATAGAGTTTCCACTGGATGCATTTTCAGGTCCTGACAAGAACTAGTCCAATATTATAATCTCTTGCCAAATCAGTTACATGATAAAATTTAAATTAGTAATATTGAGCAAGCATGAAGATAAAAGCTCCTTATGCACACAAAATGCTTTTACAAACACTTGGAACTTTCTAAGGAAGGTGATATAAAGAAAAATTTTATTATTATATTTATACATGAATTATGTGACATCTAAAATGAACTGTGCAACTGTTAAACTTATTAAATGCCAGTGCTCATCCAAACAAAAACAAAAGAAACTCACTCTCCTGCTGGACAACATGTTATTTATGTATGGGATGCATCATGTAGAAAGAAAAAAATATGGAAAATATTTAGCTAGATATTCCTATGTGAAATATTTCTAGGAGAGGATGATAAGGTTTTCCCAGGACAAGAGAACAATTTTTAGAAGTTAAGAAAACACACAGATTTTTCAAGTGTGTTTGATATTCAAAAATATATCTACGTAGCCACCTAGTTTCTCCTTATTATGTCACGAGCAAAAATGCTTGGAAACAAAAATGGAATTGATATCTCCGGAGAAGAATCTGAAAACACGTAAGGAAGAGCTACCTGGTCTCACACATCACAGTTCAGGCAGACTTCCAAATCTCATACAGACCTGACCTCCCTTTTATGATCATGTGAACCATGTAGGGGTGGTGTAGGGTGCGGCTATAGGCTACATGGACTTCAGCAAAGCCTTTGACACTGTTTCCCACATCTTTCTCCTAGAGGAGCTGTCAGCTTACTGCTTGGATGGATGTGCTGTTCCCAGCTAACAGTTAAAAGCTGGCTGGAAGGCTGGATGCAGAGAGGAGTGGTAGATGGTGCTGCATTCAGCTGGCGGATGGTCAGCTGTGGTAGTGTTCCCCAGGGCTTAGTATTGGTGACAGCCCTGTTTGATACCTTCATCAGTGATCTGGATAAGGGAATCAAGGGCACCCTTGGTCAGTTTGCAGATGACACCAAGTTCAGTGGGAATGTCTATGCTGGAGGGTAGGAAGGTTCTGCAGGGAGATCTGAACAGACTGGATCCATGGGCTGAGGCTAGTGGCATGAGGTTCAACAGTCCAAGTGTCAGGTTCTGCACTGGGGTCACAGCAACCCCACACAGCACTACAGGCTGGGGACAGAGCGGCTGAAAAGCTGTGTGGTGGAAAAGGACCTGGGACTGCTGGTTGACAACAGCTGAACGTGAACCAGCAGTGCCCAGATGGCCAAGAAGGAAACGGCATCCTGGCCTGTATCAGCAATAGTGTGGCCAGCAGGAGCAGGGCAGGGATTGTCCCCCTGTACTCAGAACTGATGGGGTCACAACTGGAATCCTGCGTCCAGTTCTGGGCCCCTCATGACAAGAAAGACACTGAGGGGCTGAAGCATTGAGGGCAAGAGAGCTGAGGAAGGATCTAGAGCACAAATCTTGTGAGGAGCCGCTGAGGGAGGTGGGGGTGTTTGGCCTGGAGAAGAGGAGGCTCAGGGGTGACTTTATTACTGTCCACAGCCACCTGAAAGGGGTGTGGAGGCAGGTGGGGATCAGCCTCTTCTCTCAGGCAACATATGACAGGACAAGAGGAAATGGCCTCAAGCTGTGTCAGGGAACGTTCAAGTTGAAGATCAGGAAGATCAAGAAGGGACAGTTAAGGCTGCCCAGAGCAGTGGTGGATTCTCCATCCCTGAAAGTGTTAAAAAAATGACTGGGCATGGCACTTAGTGCTATAGTTTATTTGACATGATGGTGTTTATTCAAAGGTTGGACTCAATGACCTTACAGGTCTTTTCCAACAGTAATAATTTTTTAAGTCCATTTTTTGTCAAAGGCCTTGTTATACAAACAACAGCTGTTACCTTCTATTCTCTGGTCATTTCAACCAGTACTTTACTTGACAGATTCCAAGTATACATTCAAAATCAGAGTAACAAGAACTAAATCTCATTTGCTATTGACAGGAGAGTCATCTACCAACTGTGACTTCTTGTTTATGCTCCTATTTATAGTAGCACGAGCACTTGCATTTTGTTCCATGCTTCATTGGAAGCAAGCATCTTAGAATTAGCACACATTTCCTAATCTGACTGAGATTGCATGGCTGCAACAGCATCAGTGCTGTACACAAAATTTATCAGTAACATCCATTCACAAAATGAAAGGAGAGGAGAGCTCCTCTCTGATATCAGGAAAGCCTCTTTCAGCTTAACTTGACTGTGAAACCAGACACCCGGAAACCATAACTTCATAAATACCATAAGCCAGCCAAAGTCTCAGACATTACACAGTTCACCCCCTCCCAAGCATTGTTCCCATGCTGCTATTCAATTCCTTTGTGCTGGCACAGGTCTTTTTTAAAGTATACAAAGTCCTGAACCACAGAGTCGATCAGTGTTAAAACTAACCATAATTTTCAGGGTTTGCCTCAGGTAAAGTCCCCAATGTGCTGTGCAGGCAAAAGGGCAAACATAGCACAAACACTAGAATAGGGAGAGGACTGGCACTGCCACCTTCCTGCACTGTAGCCTGAAAAAGGAAACTGAAACATAGATTATTCTCTAGTCTATTTTTTTAATGCTTCTCAATGCACTACATTAACTCTGCTCTGTATATTCACAGCTGGTTCCTCAGCTGAAGCTTCAACTCAGCAAATATGATTAACAGAAGTATTTGCACAAATCTGAATTTAAATAAAAGTATGTGACAGTAACACTTTAGGAGTCTACAAGTACACCTTTTACTTTAAGGTGAAAGAATCTATTTTGCACTCATTAGTTTATTTGAATAACATAGTTAAGGTAAAAAAATTAGTTAATCTGACCAACTAAGTAATCAGAATGAAACTTATAAAACTTAAGTTGCAATTTGAAAAATAAAAGATGGGGAAAATGAGGAAATACTTTTTACATTGATATTTACAGCTTGGCAGGAGAGATGGAAGAACTGGATCATTCAGCATACTATGTATGCATCAGGACCATAAACTGTGCAAGTTGAATAGAGTAGCCAGTTTTCATAATTATGTAACACACACAAAAATTTGATAAAATGCAGAAAATCAGCTCCTAAAGTTACATGTAAATGAAAACTTTCATTTAAAATAAAATTATTTTAAAGTGATTTGCCTGCACCTACAGAAAAATTAAATTTTCCAAAATTAACATCAGCACTAGAAACTAGAAAAAAAATTTAAAAACCCACAAACTTTAAAATAGTAGTGGTTTTGACATTCACAATCAATAACAATATAATGTATTAAAAGATGTTTAGAATTTGAGAATCCTCTAGCTATTCAAGGATAGCCTATACAATAAAGTATGAGTTTTCTTGTTGTTGCTGTGGTCTTTTTAAGTCATCATAAGTTTAAAGGCATTGAATTCTTTCCAATCTAGATAGAGTATCTATTGTGTCTTCAAAAAATGTGTTAAATATTCTAGAAGGAGATTGTGTTGTTTTCCACACTGATGGATAGGATCTCTCCAAAAACGAAGGTTTTGTTCCCAAAAGGGTGAATAATTCAATCTTCCACCTTGATAACTCATTATTACCCTGTAATTTTGAGTAAGACGCAAATGTCAAGGTCTAGAAGCTTTACCACTAAGTAGGCACAAATGAAGAAAAGAAAAAAAAAGTAGCCCAATACACAATCATACCGTACACACAACAATGTAAAAGCCCTAGGGAAATCTATCAGAAAAGTCCTCAGAAAACAAACCACCCTGCAGTGCACATGCCAGTAAGCACGCAGAACCAGATTCTCACCAGGCAAAGAATACCTGCTTTGGGCTGTGTACCATAAAAGAGCGAGCTACGGTAAGACAATTAATATAAGTAATAACATGAATCAAGCATCAGAAAACATGGAAACTAATTATAGGCAAAAGTTCATAGTAGAAATAAAATTTTTGTCCCTGAGCTGCTTATTGGCATTGTCCTGGTAGAGGTCAAGATGCCCTGAGGTGGAATGCAGACTATTCAGTTGCTTTAGTGTGTTCTGGCAGCTTCGCAATCTGTTGATGGTTTTATGATTAGCCATCAATCTTGACACTGACCTGGTTGAGAGGCACAATTATTTTGTTGTCCTTGTTCTTCCATTGGGCCAGCATCATGCAAAGCACAGACAGAATACAACTCTTCAGTGATTCCTGTCAGAAGCTCCAGAAACCACCAAACACACAAGCTGAAGCTCTAAAACACAGATCTGAGACACTCAAATGCCTCTCTCTCCCTAAGTCCCTAAACCCATTTGACTTCAATGAGAATTTCATAAACATCCCTCACAGTTTGGTCTAAAGAAGCCCAGTTCCTCTACCAGAATCAAGGTTAAATGAGATTAAAACAAATTGCAGTCCACTTTGTCACCACATTCTTATTAGATTAGACCTTGTTCAGTCTAATTGCAGAATGTAACCTAATTAAAACTGAGCATTCTGCACATCAGTGATTTAAAGCAGAAGTTCACTTATACTCAAGTCATATTAAAGTTACCCTAGCCACCAGGAGAGCTACTACATCCTCTCCTTTTGCTTGCAGAACTGTTTCTACACCCACATGATGTAGCAAATCAAAGAGTTTATTTATCTAAAAATTAATGTGACTAAAAATTATCAACTTTAGCTAGATCTTCTTATTAATCTACATCATTATATAGTTATCTGAAAAACAGTACTAGCAGAAAAGGGGAGACTGAAAGCAAACCCATTCACTAGAAATAATAATGAGAGAGATATTTAATTTTTCAGGATTATCAAAATTATAGTATCACTTTAGAATATGAAACCAAATTATGATTGGTAACAACAAAAAACAATTACAATGAAATCATGTACCTATGGAACTGAGATCTCACACAAGATCAATGTATCAATGTACTTACCACGTGCTAAGAACATTTTTGTAGGTATATAATTATATCATACTTAAGAGAACACAATGAACAGAAATTTACAAAACCTGTGACCATACATCATGGCTAGACACAGACAAGACACTGAGGAAATACAAAATAATCATTAGATGGTTACAAATACATACCAGATGAGCAAAACTTTACAATATCAAGAAGTAAAAGACCATGCCAGAAACTCTATGGTACTAGTGGCAAATGAGAAGCGAAGAACGCAAGAAGTGAAAAGAGAATAACTGATGAAACTCTGAGAGTTGGGAAATTAATACCTTCTCATATATACAGTAAGCAAGAATCAGTCACTAGGGAAAAGAAAAGAAAATCTGTCCTCTCCAACTTGGATCCTAATGTACCCATTTTCAGACTACTATAATAAAGGCCTTCAGGAGCAGAAATCTTCTAAAACCAAGTATCAGGTAAACATACAACAACTCTGCATATAAGCAAATCCAAGTTCAAGGGTGGGAAGGAGAAGTTGGGGCAGGTTTTAGAAGCAAAAGGATGTGAAAAGAGAAGATAGTGGTTGAATTTTTTGTTCAGAACCAAAGCCTTTATAGAATGTGAAGACTCTTTCTGAACTTTCCCAGAAAATCATTAGCAAATGTTAGCTTTACTGTAGCATACAAAGGTTTCACTCAGTAGTAATCAGCTCCATTGCACCGTACAAGTAACACTGAAGATACTCACCTCAGTAAATTTAAAATCTTCAACTTGCAGATTAGGGTGCAGCAAGTAAATGACAATACAAAAGGCATTGTGACAAAAGAAGTATTTTGATGTTTTCTGTAGATATTTAAAGTGAGAGATTTGCTTTCTATTACCGTTCTTGTATGTTTTTAATGTATCTAGAGATAACACCATCCTCTCCAAATGGGATACAATTGAGGTGTCATTAACAATTTGTTTCAATCTCAGCAAAGCTATTTCTATAGACAGATTTTCAGAAAAGGCAGTGGCTTTTCTGGATAAGATCAAGGAGAGTCCCACATAAGGAACAACCTGAAGGACAGTGAATAATGGATCTGTGTGAGAAAATGAGACACGGAGAGACTGGACTAGCATTACTATCAAACAGCAACAGGCAGATATATTGTATTAAAATACATGAACAGTTCCTGACAAGGCAAAAGTACATACTCTTGTACATTATATAAAAGGTACTACTGGGCTATAGGCAGCTTTTCAACTCTGCTTTTACTCCACTCAGTAAAAGGAGAGCAGTATGCTATTCAACACCAAAAGCTTCGACTGGATAATTGTATTAACATACCCGACAGTGAGACTACCTTACAAAAAGCCTATCAAGCAGAGCTTTCAGCAATGAGAACAACACAGGTGAAAAAATGAAAGCCTCATTAAAAGAAAAAGAATGTTATGTCTCAAGAACAGCTGCTCGAGCAGAGAAAAACAGATAAAGATGTCAGGAGAAGGTCAAGGCCAGGTTGAAAAGCAATTGAGAAGATGAAAGACATGAAGTGGAACCTTTTGTCATTTAAAAAGGCAATGATCTAGTTGGGACAAATATGCTGGAAACGTGATCTTTAACTGGAAAAAGAACAAAGAAATTTGCTACCACACTGGGAAAAAAAAAAAAATCACCTATGCTGGTTGTTGTGAGGTAAAACCCAGAATGGATACGCATCCTTTCAGTGATATGTACCACATGCAAACTGTTTCCTCTGAATTTCCCTACAGTCAACAGACTGCTCTGATTACAGCAACTAAGAGCAAAGCAAGTTTTAAAATCCTCTATTTAATTAATTTCAGCATAAAAAAATACCCAAACCATAAAGAGAAGTCAGTATCAAAAGCAGTACCAGTGGACAAAAATGGTAACTTAAAAATAATGGCATGCACTGCAAAAAGAGAAAATTATATCACCAAGAATATGTATTCTAAATACTGAGCACAGGCAAAGGCTAGAAAAGCACTTACAATAGCAGAATAAGAAAACTGAGAGGGAGCTGCAGCTGGTTTTCCAATTACTAGGTATTGTTTAAAAATGCATATTCAACTCAAAATTCCCCAGAACATTTGTACTCTCAAAGATGACTTACACAGTAAATCACCTCTGAAGTAGTGGAAAGATCTATATTTCAAACTACCAAACTTAAGTTATTCAAGTACCTGCAAATAAATACTTTCAACAAGAAGAAGGAGGTAAAATGAAGAAAACCAGAAGAGAGGGAAATATTAACACAGTATCTTCTACAGTAATTTCTAAGGATTATAGAACTAATCTCTTAAATTTTCTCTTTTGAAAGTCCAAACCCACACAGGATGCTAGAACAGCTCTGTTACCAGCCTGTGTTAACTGCCCGTGAGTGACTATTTGCTTAGAGTGAGTATGAACTCTCTCAATTATTGGCGTCAATAATATTAACACTCAGGGTAGCTTGCAAAATCAACTGCAGGGGAAAACATGATTAAGTACAACTCTGTGCTGGTGAGGAGCATATTAAAAGCTCAGAAATTCTTATATGTATACAAAGACACCCCATTATAGGGTGATTTTTTTTTTTAATTACAGTACCTATTTTATCTTGCCTATATGCTTAGCATAGGTGAAGGTAAAAGAACTACTAATAGACAGAAAATTGAAGGAATGAAGAGTAAATCACTAAAAAAGCTGTATGTAAACACGATGGTCAGCAATGTTTCACAGCAACATTTCAGGAAATACCTCAGTAGATAAACAGCCCTTTCAATATCACTGAGTTCTTCATCAACTGTCAATCTTTCTATTTCTTCTGGTGTCTGTCAAGTGTGAAATACAGATTATGAGTTTACAGTGCCTTACTATTTCACTGTTTTAATCTTAAAACAACTCCTTTCTCCCCACACATACAGGAATAGCTTATGAGTAATTTGTTCATGAAACCTCTAGCCAACATTTCAAATTCAAATAAATCTTTCACCAGAAAAAGATGGAATGTCAGAGAAGTACAGTTTCAAGTCAGACACTATCAGTATTAAACAAGTAGCATATAAATTAATCTAAACACCCCAGTTAGTCTATTCGTTCCCACCTTAATATTCTTATAACTCAAAACATTACATCCCTATATAAAATTCGGGATTGTTTATTCTAAAATGACGTTTCAAACAATCAAAAAGAACCCTGTCTATTCGCTGATCTGTGCATAATTAAAACAGACACAATTTAAAATTGATTTCAAAGCATCGTTCTTTTTCGAGGCATATACCTTCAAGCTCCTGCGTACTGGCCTCTCTATAATAGTTAGTTCCTGCAGATCTTCTATGTATCCAAAAAGACTGCTATGACTAAAATCCATTTTGGAGAAGTTTACTGGGAGAATGTAACAACTAAAGCCTTCGGCAATCGACGCTGTCTCCGCGCCTCACATCGCACCGAGAGTGGCAGGAGCGAAGCCCCGGGCGCTCCCGCGGCC